>JAECUM010006651.1:0-28026 GCA_016617855.1 Megalonaias nervosa | reverse complement strand
GAGAGAGAGAGAGAGAGAGAGAGAGGGAGAGAGAGAGAGAGAGAGAGAGAGATTATAAACACTGACATCAACGTTTATAAAATGTAAAAAATACAAATAATATTTAGAGATTAATCTCTCCCAATATTGATAATCTTGTCTCAGATTGGAGTGATTTGTTTGGATTTTTCTGAGTGTTCGAATGATGAGCCTTTTTTACAGGCCAAATATATATGGAAGCTTCATGTATTTAGGACGAACATAGACAAAACATCAAAAATAAAACCTTTCTCAGTAGGTAACATTTGGTTAATATGCATATAAAAATAAAAATAAATAAAATGGCAAACTTAAAATTATGGCTAAAAGAAATAATCGTGCTCATGACTTTTAATGATTACCTACGCTGGTTTTACAATCAGCCGTGTATGAATTGTACGCTCGATGTGGTGAATGTCCCAGTATTCTCAAGCAATGATCTGGCCTCGATTGTAACAATCCACATGAGTATAAGTGTTACTCATGGTCGACCTACAAGATACTCGATTCCAATTTTGTCTAAGTTTAGTTCCCTGCATGCAATAAAATCTGGAATAAGCTTCGACTTACTTCCAATCTGAGCAATTTAAATTTTGACATAAATTTGTATGCACACTAAGAATTGTGGTCATTACTAATTTTCCAAAATTAATTGTACAAAGGAATAATATTGGTACGCATCTGCCTGACTTGGCGCTCAGCATTAAGAGGTTACGTTTATGATTGGTAGGACTGGTTTAAGGTGGTACATGATGCGACATGTCTGCGGCATGGTTTCCCAGTGCTGGACATCAGTATGAACTGCCACAATGCAGACTTCGTGGCGATATGAGTGAAAATTGTTAAAGCTACTTTACAAATCTAAGTCACAAACAGACACACAGACACAAACACCCCCCACACCCACACACACGCACGCGCGTCGTGGTCAAGATGCTTTATGATTACTGTCCTTGGTCAGGGTTTCATTTAAACATTTCAAACAAATTAGAATCAGAATGGTAAATTTATATTTAGCTTTCTGATTTAGGTCAACACATTGCATACGCCAATGACTTTACAATGTTTTGCTCGTTCGTCCCAAGGAAGTGTGTGCGATGTGTTTACAATTTAGGCAGTAACATGTGCTTCTAACGCTAGCGTGAACAATTTTGTGTTAGGAAAATCGGCTAGCGTAAAGAATTAGACAATTGTATGCAATCGGCGGGACCGCCAACAGCGACACACGGCAACAATAGGTGCAGACAATTCCGAAGCTATACACATTGGTGTAGAATCCGTTCTATTTTGTTAATACAAAATGGAAACATTGCAGACATAAACTATTTTGTTGTACACCTATGCATGACAATGAATTCATTTGTAGTAATAGATTATATGAAGAAACGATAGAAAGCGACATGATGTGGCGTCATTTCTCTGAAGAGTTATTTCGATATCAAGATACGGACCCCATTTAGTCAATACTTGGTAATTGTAAATACTCTCAGGTTCAAAAGGAGGACTACAAACTTTTGAAATTCTTGGATCTGAAATCACAGTGTCTGGTTCATTCTAAGTTGGTGTGAGTCATTATCTCAACAGTAAATGTGCCTTAATTTAACCAAATACCCGCTTGAGGAAACTTTAATTCGCACAGAAAGATCGTTTTGATACAAAACTGCAGAGGCTGCAGGGTGGTAAATTACCTTGCTTGCTAGAAGTTACCTTGCCTTGTAACATTACCATTTGGAGCCCAGCAGCATAACAAAGCTATACACGAGAAGTTTGAAAACCTTAACTCTGGTATTGCCGTTAACGTTTACCTTTGGAACAAAGATTTTCATGGGTTTGCACATGTACACAAAATGCAGAGCAAATCCAATGTTAATTTTGTTACGTTGTCATGAGATACGACCGACAAACTGAGCGACCCAAAGAGAGTAGAGATGTTTTTAAAATTAAAATTACAATGAAACTTGTCAACAGCTTGCCTCGCTGGCAGATATGATTTTGACCAAAGATAATATCTACAAGTGTTCTGGAACTGAAAATTCTGGATCATGGAAAAGCACAAAAAGGCAAAAGGAGTCCAACGACCTCCCGGATGACATTCACGTGGCATTTCTTCGTGAATCTGTTTCGGTCCAAGAAACATCAGATGAGTGTGTATCCTGCACCAATGTGAGCTTGCCTCCACTTTACACCACACGAGGAATATTTCCCGAAAGATTCACCACTTATGGGAACAATGTGATTAGGAATGAACTTACGTTTTCAGAATAGATCTTGTTGGTAGTTCCCTATCTGCAGGAGCGACTTGAAATTCCTCTCGCCCAAACGCTCTGCATGGTGGCGTTGCTGCTAGTTTGCAAGCGGACATCAGATGATAACGTGTAGGCTGCCCTGGAATATCAATTAGGCCTGAGGTTGATAATGTATCGATTGAGCAGACCGGCATGACATTGTTCACTTTCTATCTCCCCCGGTGCATACAGATACCAAATCAATTTGTTTCCGAGTGAATCTAACACGGGTGGTTTTGAAACTGATTTATGGGTAACGGTGTCAGTTTTCAGCTGAATCCCTCGGGCAGTTTTTAATCAATTGCACGTGTGATTTCATTACTCAACATTACTATGACTGATCGAAGCCGTATCGAAGCCGTATTACCCACTCAAGATTGATTGTTTGATTGATTGAATTTTTACGGCGCACGAGCACTGTTAGGCTATTTAGCGCCATACAAAAGGTTCTATCTTTGATCATTTTAAAAGTGGTAAAAGCTTTCGTATCGACCAGCGATACGAAACCAAACAGTTGAAAGTAAAACGATAAAATGGTAACGGTGGTAAATAAATAAAGCTTCTCGATCAACGGGGATTGTAAATGGTGTATGATAATGAAAACAGATGAAAGGTAATTAAAATTTAGGGACGGAATATAGCATATAAAACTGGTCAAGGTGATAGCATAAAAGCTATAGCTTATGATAAATGTTTACTTCCTTCAGGAAGTCTATAATACAACTCACGCTTACTGTATCAAAGAGCTCCCTAATGTCATGCACAGTGTAATACTGATCACGCGTAGGTTGGTTCACTAAAGAATGTAAAGAAGCCATTAGACAACGCCGAGAAGCACTGAAAAAATTGAATAATCGCCCAACGCCCGAAAACTTAACTCAGTACCGTATTGTTCGGGCCAAAGCTCGCCGCATAATTAAAGAAAGTAAACGAGCATCATGGAAAAAATATGTTTCAACTTTAAACTCTCGTTCCTCAATAAAGAAAGTTTGGGAAACGATCCGCAAAATAAATGGAAAGGGAAAACACAATTCATTCCGACATGTGAAGATAAATAACAACAATTTCAATACCAAGCATGAAATAGCTAATGTACTTGCTGATTGTTTCTCCAAAAATTCCTCATCGTCTAATTATTCAGAAGCTTTCCGAAGACTAAAAGCTCAAAAAGAAAAAACACGGTTGAAATTCACATCGAATAACTCAGAAAGTTATAACCAACCGTTTTCATTGTCGGAGCTTATGGAATCTTTGAATAAGGCCCATGATACATCCGCTGGGCCTGACGATATACATTACCAGTTTTTGAAACACCTTCCAGAACCATCCTTAACAGTTCTTCTGGAAATCATCAATGATTTATGGATTACTGGTAATGTACCAAAAATTTGGAAAGAAGCAATAGTAATACCAATTCCCAAACCAGGCAAAGATAGCACAGATCCTACCAACTATAGACCTATATCATTAACTAGCTGCGTATGCAAAACAATGGAACGAATGATCAATTCTCGGCTTGTATGGTATTTGGAAACCAACAACTTAATATCTCCTTTCCAAAGTGGCTTTCGTTATGGTCGTAGTACGAATGATCATCTGGTTAGACTGGAAACATTTATTCGCGACGCTTTCATCAAGAAAGAACACTTAGTAGCGGTTTTCTTTGATCTGGAAAAGGTCTATGACACAACATGGAAGTACGGAATACTAAATGACCTACACGATCTGGGTCTAAAAGGCCGACTGCCCTCGTTCATATCAAACTTCCTCTCAGACAGGGAATTCAAGGTACGAGTGGGCTCCACCCTCTCTGATATGCACGATCAAGAGATGGGTGTGCCCCAGGGCAGTATTTTATCGTGACGCTTTTCAACATAAAAATTAATAGCATCACCAAGTGTCTGACTCCCGGTGTGGATTGCTCTCTATATGTTGATGACTTTTTAATATGTTACCGATCCAAGCACATGCATACAATTGAAAGACAATTACAGCAAAATATCAACAAGATTCAAAATTGGGCCAATACTAACGGTTTCAAATTCTCGAAATCAAAAACTGTATGTATGCATTTCTGTCAGTTACGAAGACATCACGATGGACCTAAACTCACGCTGGACGGAACACCTATTCCAGTTGTTGAGGAAGCAAAATTTTTAGGTATTGTCTTCGACAGAAAACTGACTTTTATTCCACACCTGATGAATTTGAAAGCTAAATGCTTGAAATCTCTAGATTTACTTAAAGTAATAGCGCACACTGACTGGGGTGCTGATAGGAACGTCATACTCAGTTTATACAGAACATTTATTCGCTCGAAACTAGACTATGGTTGCGTTGTCTATGGTTCAGCTAGGAAGTCCTATTTGAAGATGCTAGACCCAATTCATCATCAGGGAATAAGACTTGCCTTGGGAGCATTTAAGACATCCCCGTGTGAAAGCCTACTCGTTGAAGCGAACGAACCACCTTTAGCACAACGTAGAGAAATGCTTTCCGCACAGTATGCTCTCAAATTAAGCTCAAACCCTCTGAACCCTGCTTTTTCGGCTGTTTTTGAACCCAAATATAAAACCTTATATGACAATAAACCAAACGTCACACCTACCTTTGGCATTAAAATATTATCATGCCTTGACAGTACCAAAATTGAACTTTCAAAAATTCTGAAAACGACCGTCTCCGAAACACCTCCCTGGCTACTTCAACAACCAAAGGTACTTTTCACGTTACACGATGGAAAAAAATCGGAGACAAACCCTTCCATCTTCCACAACTGTTACCATGAACTAATCGCCCAATTTGAAAATTATACAAGAATATATACTGATGGATCAAAAGATCAGGAAAAGACTGCTGCAGCCTTCGTTAGTGGAAAACACACAACAAAAGTTCGCTTGCCAAATGGTACATCCATTTTTTCAGCCGAAATCAGAGCAATAGACCTTGCATTGCAATATATTGAAAGCAAGCGTATTTTAAATAGCATCATCTTCTCCGATTCACTATCAGTACTTCAGTCACTACATAATAGAAAACTGGAGAATCCATTATTAGCTAATGTTCTCCTTAAACATACTGAGCTGAGTACCTCCCACAATATAGTATACTGTTGGTTACCCAGCCATATTGGAATTAAAGGTAATGACAAAGCAGACTGCGCTGCTAAAATGGCCCTATCACTAGAACCATCTGATTTTAGTACACCGTATACTGATTTTAAACGTAGTATCAAAGACTGTTTACGTCAGAAATGGCAGGTATCATGGAATGATGCCGTGAATAACAAACTTCATGTCATCAAGCCAACCCTAGGAGAATGGACTCCTTCCTACAGAGCCGTCCGTAGGGAGGAGGTAGTCATTGCAAGAATTCGAATTGGTCATACTTATTTAACCCATTCCTACATACTAAAAGGAGAAGACCCACCAGAGTGCGTAGCTTGCAATGAACCATTCACCGTTAAGCACTTTATGTTGGAGTGTTTCGACCTCCAACCTACGCGTAATCATTATTACAATGTGCATGACATTAGGGAGCTCTTTGATACAGTTAGCGTTCCTGATATTATAGACTTCCTGAAGGAGGTAAATATTTATCATAAGTTATAGCTTATATGCTATCACCTTGAACAGTTTTATGTGCTATATATACCGTCGGTAGATTTTAATTACCTTTCATCTGTTTTCGTTGTCATACATCATTTGCACTCCCCGTTGATCGAGAAACTTTATTTATTTATCACCGTTACCATTTTATCTTTTTACCTTCAACTGTTTGGTTTCGTATCGCTGGTCGATACGAAACCTTTTACCACTTTTAAATGATGAAAGATATAACCTTTTGTATGGCGCTAAATAGCCTCATAGTGCTGGTGCGCCGTAAAAATTCAACTAACTAACCAACCAACTGATCCCTTTTGCTGCCTATTTCCTTGAGATCTGTTTTTAATCTTTGGTGATTTCGGTGGTGGGGTATTATTTAAAGCTGTTTGGGTAGATGCCGTTTTTTTTTTGTGCTTGATAATGGAGGGTGTTAGAGTGAGGTGTTGATTCGGGTGGATCTATCTGTGTTTGAGCGTCCTTCGTTACTTTGGGATTGTTTTTAACTACAGTGGAGAAGGATGGGCCAGTAAGTGATGTTTTTGCCTGTACAAGCTTTCTGGCCTCTGGATAGGGAATGTTAGCTGTGTATTTTACCCTCTGTATTTCTTTCTCCTGTTTCCAGGTATCACAATCCTTGGTATTGGCATGGTGCTGTTTTCCACAGTTTACGCAATGCGGAGTTGCTCTGCAGTCAAATTCCTGATGAGAGCGGTCTCCGCATCGGCCACATATTTGGCTTTTTGAGCATCGGTTTTCGTGATGGCCATATTTCTGACACTTATAGCATCGGAGTTGGTTTGGAATGGATACATCAACCTTCACTTGCAGAAAGCCAACTTTGACCACTCTGGGTAATGTTGGCTTGTTGAAGGTGAGTACAGTGGTGTTGGTGTCTTGCAGATTGTTGTTACATTTAATGCGTATTCTGCGGACTGCAATGACACCTTCGTTTTTCATCCCCTCTATGATATCCGTGTCGCTGACTCTAGCCAAGTCACGAGAGCGAATCATGCCTTTGGACGTATTGAGTGTTGTGTGCGCGAATGATGAGATTGGAATATCGAAGAATGTTTTAATTTTATTGATGTCTTCTGTTTGACTACGTCGTTCACATTCAACAAGTATACAACCCGATTTAAACTTTTTAACGCTTTTTGGTGTGCCGATTGATCCCGTTATTGTCTTTTCAATTAGAAAGGAAGAGAGTGCACTATGCGGTTTTGTGGCAACTTTTGATTGTATAACAATGAAGCGTGGGAATGATTCCACACAACATGGTTCATCGTCCGAGTCAGATAGTGTTTTTGTTCGTTTGTTTGAGATTTTTTGAATTTTCCATTCTTGTTTTTAAGACTTCAGCACCCGTGCTTCCCACCCACCATGGAGCCGAACAAGGGGACACTTTTCAAGTGCCAGGGATACACAGATGTTATACTCAGTCGGTAAAATTACCTCCCGATTCTAGGAAGTTTTCTAAGACTTGGGAAAGGGAAAGTTGAAGGAATGGACTGTAGGGGTTACGGTGGTATCAGGAGAATTACAAGTGGAAAGAGAAAGGAAGTGAGCGAGTACATAAAGACCTCCTAGGGCTCGGCGTGATCAGCCGATTTGTCGAGACAGGGCCCATTCTGACCACTCGTCTAGAAGAAGTAGAGACCAAAGTAGTGTGTTGCATTGGAAAGCCTCTGCTCAACTACCAGGATCCTTTCCTCCCCCGACACGGGTCGCAACCCACGGCAAACACGTTGCCTCTACTTAGTCGCCCCTTACGACACGTTGCGAGGCACGGCGGGCCAATTCCACAACCCCGGACCCCAGGGGGCACCCACTCACGAGATCGTTCTTTATGATTTAATACAATTTCTTGTGTACTGATCTCAGAAGTATAGTTTTGCAAATTTACGGTTAAATCGATCCACAATGTATGCCAGCATGTACAAAACAAAAGAGCACATATTTATTTCAACAACATAGAAACGGCGCAGAGAAATTCTTTTCCCTGGTCCATCTGTAACGATCGTAGAAATGTTAATGGTGAACTTAGATAATTACTACAATTGTTGAATCTTTAGGCGACAAAGACTCCGTTTCTTTTGTATCTGCTGGTTAACGCCAACTTGTAAGTGCGGTTCAGTACCCAGTTATGTGCGATAAATTAAATAACAGGCTGATGAACTTCTATGGGCGTTCTCACATAAAACCGTGCACGGGAAATTTTTCTTATCGCAGGTATGTGAATTCGCCACAGCGCATCTTTTGATAATCAATTTCGAGCACAGACTTGGTTATCTTTTGCTGAGATCACTATCTTTTCAACAGCAGCTTCACACTTACAATAACTTTGGGGACTGTAGCATACTGCGGAGAATTGAAATAAACCGTAATGTTAAAGATGGCCGCAAGCATGTCATAGATATGTTACAAGTGCTACCGATGGCCTCACATTTGAGTAAAGGTTTGCACCGCTAATCAAACCCGAGCGCGAAACTGAGAAACAAGTGAAGAAAGCTGCGGATGACACCGAAGTGATGATGGGAACAAAACAATATCTCAGCACTATCGACAGGCGTGTATTAGACTTGGCCTAATATACCATCACAACCATTTAAAGACCGTCTTGCGAATAATCCGTTTGTGTTTTCTGAGTCTGACGGTTTAACCTCGAATGTAGTTGAACTTGACATGGAATCGATTAATGATGATATCCGACGTAGGAATGCATTAAGTACTGGCACGTTTACCGGGGGAAAATTGCTGTATAACTGCTCGTGGTTCATTCGCGAGTCATTAATTCAAGTATAACAGATTTTCGGATACCTCATGGTATTCGTATTACATGCTCTCATGTGCGATGTCTTGGTGAATTACAATCTGCATTGTAGTATATAAGGCATAATCATCAACCAAATGCTTGTTCGGTCAATAAATGTTATAAATATTTTTATTTTATAAATATCAGAAACTGCAATCGCGTCAATCTGGATATTAATTAAATGGGTTCTCTAAGATGGTCATTTCAAATGACAACTACATTCGTTGCGTTTGGTCTTGTCAATACAAGTGAAGTGGCTATATATAGAATTTGCCACTTCGAGCACTAATTTAAAAACACAACAAAATAAAAAGAACAAAGTAAAACAAAAGACGTCTGCAGAAAAGGGAGAGGCGATTATTTGAAGACCGGAAGGCGTTGCCAAAATAAATATTTATATTTAATACCAGGAATAACAATTTTCCTAAATATCACAAAGGCCTGTAAATGCACAGAATACACTCTACAGTGGTGTCATCTGACATTTCCATGTTCGGGACAAGACACAAACAGTCATGTCTGTCTGCCCTGATGACGTAGCGCAGGAAGTTAGTTATGTTCATATGACTGGAGGCGATAACGGTGAACTTTCATGTACTCTACACGTCAATGTGGCCATGTATCTACGTGTTCCATAGATTTTAATTTATATTGTAAAGAAAATATCATCTATATAGAAGGCACAAAACTACTCAGCTTAGACACCGCATTGGATTTAAGTAGAAGTAGGCAATATTGGGATTGGCTCTATATACTATTTCGATTCTAGCTATCTAAAAATGTTTTCTGCGAAGTTTCACATTCGTATAATTAAAAACACAATTTTCACATGACCAAGAACAGAGTCGAGTCTTGGAAGGCAAAATTTACATCCACCAATAAAATTGACAGATTTTGTTTTATATTTGTTACGTGTTAATGTGATTAACATTTTGTAATATCAAGGTAACTGTAAATGCAGTATTCTCTCATTTCTTGTGATTCATCGTGATATGCAAATATAAACGAGGTTGGGGTGGTAGTTAAATTGGTAATTAGGATTATATATTTTGTTCTAACTCTGCATTTGAAATAAGTAAGTAATTTTGGTAAGAAAATATAAAAAGAAAATGACAAATACAAAGAAAGAAAATTAAAAAATATCAGCAAGTTGTATTACGTGCAATTCGTCCAGTGGGGTTTTGCATTCGTCCAACATGATAATTTGTTGATGCAGAGCATGGACGAGATGTGTGGTGTAATCTTTATAATAGGACAGATTAGAGCTTGTTTATGATAAATGTGATATTTCATTTGCAGCATTTATTTGAAGTTCATTGTTTAATAAAGATAACTTTCGCTTCCTTTCTGTAACAGTTTCAGTAGATTGACTTATGTCTCGTGGCGAATACATTATTTTCAGTGTTATTTTTTACGATAATTATATTTCAGAACAATCTATTTCTGGCAATATCGGAATTAATTGGCATTCATTTTCACTTACTGCTAGTTATTCACATTATCCCACATAGATCGCATTAAAGGAATCTTGGTTACATCCTTTCCATCCATTGAATTGTGGCACGTAATTTCGTCCATCCGTGCTTCCGTATCTTCTTCAGTCTGTGAGTCACAACCTCATTAACACGATTTGCACAAAAGCTATTTAAAGACAAACAACATCTAGTACATAGTCAGATGACCTTATCAGATTTTAGAGTGACTAAGTACTTTTTGTTTATTTTTAGAATAAATTTTTGAATTCTTTTGAACTTACCTTTTGGCTAGTGAGATCGTGCACGATTTACTTACATATTGTGGATTTCATTTATAACATTTTAGTCGACATTTTGATACCTGTATGCCCACTACATGGGACGCTGGTCAGTTGTTGATTAACCCTAGTTGACATTGGTGCTCATATGGATGGCTACATCCGAGACCAAAGCGTTACATGGGTTAAATACTGTGGTCTTGCTAACATAATAAAGATATCATGTTCTTTGAAAGGATTTCGGTTTAGACTGAGCTATTCAGCAGAGAGAGAGAGAGAGAGAGAGAGAGAGAGAGAGAGAGAGAGAGAGAGAGAGAGAGAGAGAGAGAGAGAGAGAGAGAGAGGTAATATCTTGATGAAGATCGTAATGATCATCACCAACAGAATAGCCTTAATGTTGTAGCATAAAAACGCAACGGTGTCAGTAATGCTAGAATTTATTGATAGAGTACTCAAACACACGCCTGGTGAAATATACACACTGGTTAAAAAGAAACGAAAAAGATCAGTGTAAGTTTGGGCATTCATTTTTTGGAGTTTCTTCACACTTTAAATATTTATACATTTTCAGTGTGTGATTTTGATATTCAAGGCTGTTGCATTTGTCTGTCCTTTAAGACACCAACGGAAATAGCTCCGTTTTTAATATAGGCCAACATGTCTTCAGTGATTTAAATAAGATTTTGATTAACCAGTACAAGACATAGATCTTAAGGTTAAATGATAAAAATAAATGTATTCATACTTGGACATAGGAAAATCAGATGTTAACACTAAATACGATTTAAGCTAGATTTAATTCAGCGAAATGAACAATTCCATTTTTGAAAACGTATTTACACTTTAAATGTACTGTATTTTACAATCTATTATTTACATGCTGTAAGGCACAAGAAAGTTCCTCAGGTTGTTTTGATGTATGTGTGTGTGTGTGTGTGTGTGTGTGTGTGTGTGTGTGTGTGTGTGTGTGTGTGTGTGTGTGTGTGTGTCTATCTTTCCATTGCTCCATTAAAATGAAATATGAATTTGCATATAGTGTACAATATTTTAAAATACATGAAAAACAAGGAGATTCATATCTTGAGTATTAGAAATTTAGAGTAAAGGCATTGCACCATTCTATGTTTGTCAAAGAGAAGAATCGTTACAACTGTTTTGTGTAAATTTACACTAGATTCAAGAAAATAGGGCGAGTCTTAGTGAAACCATACCAAAGAACACGTGACAACGAAAACCAATCGCGTACACGTCACTAAAATCATATTAATTTTAATTCACCGAGGGCTGGTCATATATAGAACATGGGCAAGATGTAGAACACGGGCTTTCACTGTATTACCACATAACAATTTTTCCCCCACACAGTCGGCAGAAGTTATGGCTGTATAGAAATATTTGGCGGGTCGGATTCTCTCCCTTGGCTCTGTTGTAAACCGTTCCGAAAGTGGATGTCTTATTTCATACGTTCTTAATTTACACAAAAGACTACGATGCCAAACACAGTCAAATACATTGGAGATATAACACTAGACCGCTCGCACATTTTTATGATAGTTATGAGTTGCATAAATTATGCGATAATATCGATAAGCTGTTGATGGCGAGTAATGGTAGGAATAAGGTAGGAATCATGACTGGCACCTGTACAGTGGATCGTTTTGATACAGATAATTACATTATAAGCATTCGAATATGACCCTTTATGTAAGATTCCCTATACAATTCAAGAATTATATTGGTCTGTACGTGGTAGAATAACTCCAATCGCTTAAATGACTGGATTTTGGGAAACATTGTTCTCAGAGAGATTTATAAACAGTAAACACAGTGGACTGCAAGCCGTAGAACATGTGACCTTCAGCATTTCGTAACTAGTTCTTTCATGACCACTTGCTGTACGTGTATTTTGTATTAGTTCCTCATTTAAATCGTCTAAAGTGAGTGATTGTACTTAAACACTGAGTGATTGTACTTAAACAATCAAGAAAATACATGTTTTCTATAGGAGATCAATAAATATTTATAAGAAGGAAACATCGGTTTTAAGTCCTAGAGTAAATACAGAATGCTTCGGTATTTCCAAATATAAGATTTGAACGACCAGTGTGGAAAATGTGTTCAGATTTGTAGATCACAACTCCTCCTTCATACTTGTTCGTATCAGGTCTAATTGGTGTTGTTATAGCCGGACAAAATTAAATCAACAATATAAACATTAAACAAATCTAACCAAATTAAGTCAATATAAACGCTTACGGACCAAACCAGACAAATTTAAGTCATTAGTAGACCTATATAGTTTAGACACCAATGAATTAAGTCAGATAAAATGAAATCATCAATAGCCACACATGGATCAAGCCAGACAAACGTCAGTAATCAACAGACGCGTACAAATCAAGCTAGAAAAAATTTAAGTTATCAATAGACACATCAATCAAGCCAGACATAATTAAGTTGTTGTTATGGGTTTAACGTCATTTTCCAGTAAATGATATATTGGCCAGTAAAATTGGCGCAGAAAGAACCCTGGAAAACCCCAGTAAGAAACGCCGACACACTGGAAACTACCGGGAAGCATTCTCACATACCTATATTGGTAAAACAAGAGACTCGAACCCACGCGGACAAAGGTGAAGTTGCAGCGATAGTTAAAAGCGAGCGCTTTAGGCTCTTTCTCCACCTGTGGTCTCCAAAATTAAATCAATAGACATATATGAACCAGGCCAGACAAAACTAAGTTATCAATAGACGAATAAGGATCAAGCTAGCCAAAATTAGGTCATCATTATTACACAAATGAATCTAGTGAAGCAAAATTAAGTAATCATAGTCACATATAAATCAAGTTGCACTTCGGTTAGTGAGGTAACATGAAATTATTATAGTTCATTTTCAATATGATATAAATTATTACATGCCGCTGTAATAATCAATTGAACTGTACATAAGCAATTGTCAATGTCAGCAGCGGAATCGAAATGTCGCGGTTCGATGCTCGCTCAGGCCAACCTGGACAGGCTGCGTTGATGTGTCATTTGGAAAGCCATTTAACTCCCATTTCCTCGGCATGACATAGTCCATTCTTTAATAAACGTGCCGTTAAACACCATAAAAACAAAACAAATAGGACTAGTATACTCTAAACAATACGTTAAATTATTATTCACTCGTGCTATTGTGGACCAAAGTACTATGAGAATGTCAATACCACGGAACATTCTTGAAAAAAGTCTGTATGTTCAAGATCGTGTGAGAGTATAAGATTGTTTATATATCAGCCAGGTAAGTTCACAGCATTTTTAAAATTATGCTCTCATTGCTTATGAGAAAAGACTACTCAGTTGGAGGCACCAAGTATACTCCTATTTGGAGGAAAGTTGGAAAGTTAGGATCAAGTAGACAGAATTCACTAATGATATAAACAGGTATAAACAACAATAGTCGGATGTGTGTAGATGTGTTGATATTTTTGACGTCCGAAGAGAAAGCCAGAAAATCTTGATCTATATCATCCTTTGGACTTGAGAATTTCTATTTGTCGGGGTTAAATCCTTTCGAAAAAAATTCGTCAGTCTTTTGTCCAGAAAGAACCAGTCACTCATCTGAACACAGCCCAAAAGAACAATGTGTGTAACACGAGTTCTGTTTTCAAAATATCCACGTCTTCGATTGTAATCAATGCAATTCTTAGCCCGAAATATCAGTGTTCACCAAAAACTACACAAACAAACTGGACTATCTGTGTAGATTTCGCTTATAAGGGAGTCGTTTGAAACAGTTATAAGCTAGAAAGGGAATCGTAATAATCTTCATTCATGAAAGTCCTATCCAAACTCTTCCTCAACCGTCGGACGCTGGCGTCAACCATCAGATCTCCGTTTAAGACACCATATGACTGATTTGTCTTATGTTCTCTTTCCATGGCAGATGAATCATCACCAACATTTCCAGCCAGTTCATAATTCAAACCTTGCGACGCATCTTGACTTTTTAAGTCTGCTGAAGGAAAAAAAAAAGAAATCAAAAGAGATAAGTAAACAATAAACATTGCAAATGTTGCAGCGCGTCTCCAAAGTTTTGTACAGTAACCATTACCAAATATCTTGTTTAAATTCTCACTGAAGAGAAATTAAGCACAACGGACGTCTTGGTTTGTGCATATAGGAAGTACAAAGGAGCTGAGATTTTGCATGAGATCACTTTTATTCATGATATCGACTTCATACTAGAATGAAAGCTGTTACATAGGTCATCTGGGTTAGTAGGAGGCTTTACGTAGAATTTGGTCTAAATAAGATAAATCCGTTTAATGTTTTTTCTTCATTTTTTTCAAGCGTTGGCCACCATATTTATGAATGTAGATCTACATTATTTGTAGCATACTGAAATTACATAATACATGAATAGTGTCTGTGCAACTTGGTAAAAGTCTGCTTTTGACGCTAAGCATGTCAATAGTTTTAGTAATGTAACTATTTTGAATGTCGATTTTGCATTATCTGTTCAAATTTAAAATGCCGTGATAAACTAATCTTGTTTATCAAAATCTGTGAGGAAAAAATGTTGGATTGAGGGTGAACATTATTGGTGCTAAAAGCTTTCAGTTTTTGGTAAAATGTTTTCTTAGGACATTTAATGAAGAGTTGTTTGGAGAGTTTTGTTAACGTCCCGGAATATTAAAACTTGCTTACCAGTATATGTTTCCTGTCAAATTTGGTTTAATTCGGTCCAGAGACATTTGAAGACTTGCAAATGATAAATTTGGCGGACGGACTGATAATGCGCACTTTGTGCCAAACAAAAAACGAACAGGACTACGTATACTTGGTCCAGATGCGTATGAAGAGAAGATAATAACAAAACTGGTGTGACAATCACACGATACACGGTCTTACGGAAGCCGAAAAATCAGAAGAGCTAAATATATTTCACTTACGTACCTAATTCTTACCAGTCATGAAATTGATAAATGATCCATGTAAAATCATGTGTTAAGGAACCGACACATTAGCAAAAAGTACTTCTCGTTTCGTCTGCCTAAATAAAATGAAAGGGGTTAAAACATTCATGTACTAATACCAGCTTCTTTTAACTGGAAGGAACCCGGACGAGTCACTTCGCTGGTAAAATCACGGCTTCTATACTCAGCACTGGAATAAATACAAAGAGTTTCCATAGTTCTCTTTTTGTTGACCTTTGCGTATAAAGTCGATGGGTCTACTCTTGATGAAGACTTCTTGTGTACTTTCTTATGCCGCGAAATGGAATCGGCAATCATTACTTGTCCCTTGTTTTTCTTGGTTACAGTGGGATCCGGTGAGGGTGCTTTTGATGTCATAGAAGTGCTCTGAACCACATAATCATATTCAAATGAAGGTCCCGCAATACTTTCGGTAGAACTGAAATATGGTTCATCCGATGGACGTTCAGTTTTCAGTTGAACAAATTTATGCACATGGTTGTACCCATCAGTCCCCCTGCGGGTCCGGGGTTGTAGAATTGGTCCGCCGTGCCTCGCTACGTGTCGTAAGAGGCGACTAAGTAGAGGCAACCTGTTTGCCGTGGGTTGCGACCCGTGTCGGAGGAGGAAAGGATCCTGGTAGTTGAGCAGAGGCTTTCCGATGCAATACACTACTTTGGCCTCTACTTCTTCTAGACGGGTGGTCGGGATGGCCCCGGTCTCGACAAATCGGCTGGTCACGCCGAGCCTAGGAGGTCTTTATTTACTCGCTCACTTTCTTTATCCTTCTCGTTGTATCTCTCTTGATACCACCGTTGCCCCTACATTCTATCCCTTTAACTTTCCCCTTTCCAAGTCTTAGAAGACTTCCTAGAAGGCGGTGGCTCAACGGGTCAATTGGGAGGTAATTTTACCGACTGAGTATGTCTTATGGGATGAATCAGGAGGTGAATTTACCTACTGAGTATAACATCTGTGTATCCCTGACACTTGAAAAGTGTCCCCTTGTTGGGCTCCTTGGTGGGCGGGGAGCACGGGTGTTGAATTTTAAATACACCAACATGGATATTTCCAAAAAAAATCAACTCAAGCGTACCAAAACTTTATCTGACTCAGATGACGAACCATGTGGTGTGGATTCATTTCCACGCTTCATGGTTATACAGTCTAAAGATGCCACAAAACTGCTTAATGTACTCTCTCCGTTTGTGATCGAGAAAACAATTATGGGACTGATTGGAACACCAAAAGGTGTTAAAAAGTTAAAATCAGGCTGCCTACTTGTCGAGTGTGAGCGACGAGGTCAAACAGAAAATCTCAAGAAAATGACAACATTTTTCGATATTCCAGTGACCTCGTTCGCCCACACAACACTCAATTCGTCCAAAGGCGTGATTCGCTGTCGTGACTTGGCTGGAGTCAGCGACACGGATATCATTGAAGGGATGAAAAACGAAGTTGTCACTGCAGTCCGTAGAATACGTATTCAACGTAACAACAACCTGCAGGACACCAACACCATTATACTCACCTTCAACAAGCCAACAGTACCCAGAGTGGTAAAAGTTGGCTTTCTGCAAGTGAAGGTTGATGTGTACATACCAAATCCACTTCGATGTTATAAGTGTCAGAAATATGGTCACCATGAAGACCGCTGCTCAAGAAGCCAAATATGTGGCCGATGCGGAGATCACTCTCACCAGGAATCTGAGTGTAGAGCCACTCCGCATTGTGTCAACTGTGGAAAGGAGCACCACGCCAATTCCAAGGATTGTGATACCTGGAAACAGGAGAAGGAAATACAGAGGGTTAAATATACATCCAACATTCCCTATCCAGAGGCCAGAAAGCTTGTACAGGCAAAAATATCTCTTCCTCGCCCATCCTTCTCCACTGTAGTGAAGAACAATCCCAAGGCAACGAAGGACGCTCAAACGCAGACAGATGCACCCGAGTCAACATCAAGCACCAACACCCCCCATTACCAAGCACAAAGAACCACGGCATCTACCCAAACAACATTCAATAATACCCAACAACAGAAATCACCAAAGAACAAAAACAGATCACAAGGAAATAGGCAGCAAAAGGGGTCAGAAGACCCTATCAAACTCTATAACAGGTTTGGGGACATTGAGAGCATGGATGCAGAAGATACTGCTCCATGTTCTCAAAGTAGCTCCAGACCTAACAAAAAAATCATCCCCGTACTTCCTCCGTAGAAATAACCATATAGATTCTCTCCGCAAAAAATCTAACCTAGCTCCAAAATCTCCAATCTAAACTTATAATGAAAAACACGATCATACAATGGAATTGTCGAGGACTTAAAGCCAATTACAATGATATTCTCCTGCTTTTAAACGAATATGATCCTGCAATACTATGCCTTCAGGAAACCTTTTTAAAAGATAGGGACAACATCACACTTAAAAACTACTCCCTGTTTAACACCTACTTACAGAACGTTGACAGGGCCTCGGGAGGGGTTTCTATTGTTGTGAACAATAGAGCCCCACATAGCGTCATCCCTTTAAACACAAATTTGCAAGCCATTGCTGTGAGTGTCACTCTACATCGAGTGATTACATTTTGTTCTATTTATATACCACCAAACACCAACTTATTACCAAACGAACTAGACACGCTTGTTCAACAACTTCCTGCACCATTTTTTTTACTCGGTGATTTTAATGCCCATAATATTTTATGGGATCAAATTACATAAGCGACAGGGGCAAAAGGGTCGAAGATTTTATTACTAGACACGACTTGTGTCTATTTAATACCAAATCTCCGACGTACTTGCACCCAGGAACTGGTACATACACATGTATCGACTTGACAATTTGTTCTCCTTCACTACTTTTTGATTATAATTGGAAGGTCGCTGATGACCTTCACAGCAGTGATCACTTTCCAATCTCTCTTAAGAACACCAACGTTACAATTGATGACACGATTCCACAGTGGAATTTAAAGAAAGCTGACTGGACCAAGTTTGAAACACTTTGTACAGCTAGACTTAACAGGAATACCGTCCTAAACGATATTGATCCTATTCGACAATTTACATCCGTTTTAATTGAGATTGCAGAAGAATCCATTCCTAAGTCCTCGCCGAATTGTAAAAGAACCCCAAAACCGTGGTTCACTAAAGAATGTAAAGAAGCCATTAGACAACGCCGAGAAGCACTGGAAAAATTTAATAATCGTCCAACGCCCGAAAACTTAACTCAGTACCGTATATTTCGGGCCAAAGCTCGCCGCATAATTAAAGAAAGTAAACGAGCATCATGGGAAAAATATGTTTCAACTTTAAACTCTCGTTCCTCAATAAAGAAAGTTTGGGACACGATCCGCAAAATAAATGGAAAGGGAAAATACAATTCATTCCGACATCTGAAGCTAAATAATAACAATTTCAATACCAAACAAGAAATAGCTAATGTCCTTGCTGATTGTTTCTCCAAAAATTCCTCATCGTCTAATTATTCAGAAGCTTTCCGAAGATTGAAAGATCATAAAGAAAAAACACGGTTGAAATTCACATCGAATAACTCCGAGAGTTATAACCAACCGTTTTCATTGTCGGAGCTTATGGAATCTTTGAATAAGGCTCATGATACATCTCCTGGGCCTGACGATATACATTACCAGTTTTTGAAACACCTTCCAGAACCATCCTTAACAGTTCTTCTGGAAATCTTCAATGATTTATGGATTACTGGTAATGTACCAAAAATTTGGAAAGAAGCAACAGTAATACCAATCCCCAAACCAGGCAAAGATAGCGCAGATCCTACCAACTATAGACCTATATCATTAACTAGCTGCGTTTGCAAAACAATGGAGCGAATGATCAATTCTCGGCTTGTATGGTATTTGGAAACCAACAATTTAATATCTCCTTTCCAAAGTGGCTTTCGTTATGGTCGTAGTACCAAT
Source organism: Megalonaias nervosa (assembly GCA_016617855.1). Lineage (NCBI taxonomy): Eukaryota > Metazoa > Mollusca > Bivalvia > Unionida > Unionidae > Megalonaias > Megalonaias nervosa. The sequence goes on along the minus strand of JAECUM010006651.1, from coordinate 8,642 downwards.
GATCATCTGGTTCGACCGGAAACATTTATTCGCGACGCTTTTATCAAGAAGGTACACTTAGAATCGGCTTTCTTTGATCTGAAAAAGGCCTATGACACAACGTGGAAGTACGGAATGCTAAATGACCTGCACGATCTGGGTCTAAAAGGCCGACTGCCCTCGTTCATATCAAACTTCCTCTCAGACAGGGAATTCAAGGTACGAGTGGGCTCCACCCTCTCTGATATGCACGATCAAGAGATGGGTGTGCCCCAGGGCAGTATTTTATCGGTGACGCTTTTCAACATAAAAATCAATAGCATCACCAAGTGTCTGACTCCTGGTGTGGATTGCTCCCTATATGTTGACGACTTTTAAATATGTTACCGATCCAAGCACATGCATACAATTGAAAGACAATTGCAGCAAAATATCAACAAGATTCAAAATTGGGCCAATACTAACGGTTTCAAATTCTCGAAATCAAAAACTGTATGTATGCATTTCTGTCAGCTACGAAGACATCATGATGGACCTAGACTCACGCTGGACGGAACACCTATTCCAGTTGTTGAGGAAGCAAAATTTTTAGGTATTATCTTCGACAGAAAACTGACCTTTATTCCACACCTGAAGAATTTGAAAGCTAAATGCTTGAAGTCTCTAGACTTACTAAAAGTAATAGCGCACACCGACTGGGGTGCTGATAGGAAAGTCCTACTCAGTTTATACAGAACATTTATTCGCTCGAAACTAGACTATGGTTGCGTTGTCTATGGTTCAGCTAGGAAGTCCTATTTGAAGATGCTCGACCCAATTCATCATCAGGGAATAAGACTTGCCTTGGGAGCATTTAAGACATCCCCGTGTGAAAGCCTACTCGTTGAAGCGAACGAGCCACCTTTATCACAACGTAGAGAAATGCTTTCTGCACAGTATGCTCTCAAATTAAGCTCAAACCCTCTGAACCCTGCTTTTTCGGCTGTTTTTGAACCCAAATATAAAACCTTATATGACAATAAACCAACCGTCATACCTACCTTTGGCATTAGAATATTACCATGCCTTGACAGTACCAAAATTGATCTTTCAAAAATTCTGAAAACGACCGTCTCCGACACACCTCCTTGGCTACTTCAACAACCAAAGGTACTTTTCACATTACACGATGGAAAAAAATCGGAAACAAACCCTTCCATCTTCCACAACTCTTACCATGAACTAATCGCCCAATTTGAAAATTATACAAGAATATATACTGATGGATCAAAAGATCAGGAAAAGGCTGCTGCAGCCTTCGTTAGTGGAAAACACACAACAAAAGTCCGCTTGCCAAATGGTACATCAATTTTTTCAGCTGAAATCAGAGCAATAGACCTTGCATTGCAATATATTGAAAGCAAGCGGATTTTAAAAAGCATCATCTTCTCCGATTCACTATCAGTACTTCAGTCACTACATAATAGAAAACTGGAGAATCCATTATTAGCTAATGTTCTCCTTAAACATACTGAGCTGAGTACCTCCCACAATATAGTATACTGTTGGTTACCCAGCCATATTGGAATTAAAGGTAATGACAAAGCAGACCGCGCTGCTAAAATGGCTCTATCACTAGAACCATCTGATTTTAATACACTGTATACGGATTTTATACGTAGTATCAAAGAATGTTTACGTCAGAAAAGGCAGGCATCATGGATTGATGCCGTGAATAACAAACTTCATGCCATCAAGCCAACCCTAGGAGAATGGGCTCCTTCCTACAGAGCCGTCCGTAGGGAGGAGGTAGTCGTTGCAAGAATTCGAATCGGCCATACTTATTTAACCCACTCCTATATACTAAAAGGAGAAGACCCTCCAGAGTGCATATCTTGCAATGAACCATTCACTGTTAAGCACTTTATGTTGGAGTGTTTCGACCTCCAACCTACGCGTAATCATTATTACAATGTGCATGACATTAGGAAGCTCTTTGATACAGTTAGCATTTCTTATATTATAGACTTCCTGAAGGAAGTAAATATTTATCATAAGCTATAGCTTGTATGCTATCACCTTGAACAGTTTTATGTGCTATATATACCGTCGGTAGATTTTAATTACCTTTCATCTGTTTTCGTTGTCATACATCATTTGCACTCCCCGTTGATCGGAAAACTATTTATTTATCACCGTTACCATTTTATCTTTTTACCTTCAACTGTTTGGTTTCGTATCGCTGGTCGATACTAAACCTTTTACCACTTTTACATGATGAAAGATATAACCTTTTGTATGGCGCTAAATAGCCTCATAGTGCTGGTGCGCCGTAAAATTTCAACTAACCAACCAACCAACCTGTACCCATCAGGAGTTGGTAGGTATTTAGCCGACGATAAATTGGAATGTATCTGCAATTCGCTTGCAGTTTTCGTGGCTGATTTTGTAGAGTCTAACCGTCGTGTTTGATTATATTTCTCGTTTAGTTTGACTTTGCCCTGGCCTCTCTTGTTCATCAAATCATCTGCATTGCCAATTTGTGTCGAAATCATTCTACATTCTTCAGGAGAAGGCGTTTCCTCTAAATTCTGTCCCCCGTTACGAGATCTGTCGGCAGTATTTTGTCTTTCATTTCTGTGTGTGGGATTATGAGTCGTGGTTATTGGTACTGAAAATTATGAAAGAGAAGAAGTTATGTGGGATCACATGTATAAAATTATCAAACGAATACCTTGCTAATTTTGATAAACTTAATTTGGTAATTTTTGCACAAACTTTCGGTTGTGGTTGAAGATGTTAAACAAAATAATGTATAAAGTTATGGATTAACAACAAAACAATCAGCAATTGTTTTTAATTTAATTTTTTTACAAATCTTTATTATTTTTTCAATCAACATTTGAAATGTGTAATATGTTTTATTGATTTGTTGTAGTGATAATATGTTCATAAATGTCAATTGTTTGTCACAGAAGCCAGAAACCGCTCTCAGTGGTTAGCGCTACAGATTCTTTATCATGGGGGCAGGGCAAGAGACTCAGTTCAGACATGGCCGGGGAGGCTGCCGAAGCGCATTTCTGGGCAAAACACTTTACTCCAGTTTTTCCTCAGCAAGATATAATTTATCATTCGTTGATGTCCCGTTAACAACCAGTGAATGAATCGACCATAAAATGATTCCAGCTTTCCTATATTGGTTTTTAAAATAGCCCAGATGTGGGTTTCAGATGAACTTGCATCCCAGCTATCAAAAGTATATGATCCTTCATTCACAATATAGACCAAGGAATATTAACTTATTCTTTTCCTCTTAAGGCACAAACACTTGAATAGCACCCATGGCCAATGTCTGATACTACCTTTTCTTTGTCGAATCTTCCGCACGACAATGATAGCCAGGAAGGCAGCCACCAATAAAGCCACTACTGAAGAGCCCAAATGCCATGTCATCCCTGAAAGGAAATAAATGTGTTTGGTTTCTACAAAGACACTAACACTGATTGATGGATGATATATAGGATGACCTACTTACAAATAGATATAGCTCGATCGATCGATAGAAAAATAGGTACAATTCAAATAATTCCTAATATTACAAAATATTTACAGACTACGTTTTGGGTGATGTGGCGGTACTTTATGATTTGTGAAGATAAAAAGAAAAACAAATACTTAAGTGGTGCGTTTTAGTTTTTATAAAATTTTCAATAAACGGCCTTTCATTTACTTATTGTATGTGCATAGCTAGAAAATATCAATCGCTTCCTTCATTTATCATTGTCTATGAGTACTTACCATTTTCTTCATTAGATCTCGGGAAATCAGGAATACATGAAAAGCTGAAATCCTGATTTGTAATTTGCGGACTTGATGTGTTGTCGTCTGTTAAACAAAAGGTTACGAAAATAAATAGAATACGGTAAGATCCAGAAAAAACTTGATAAATTCTAAATCAGATAATTATTATATTTTATGGGACCGTAAACCATAATCTCAATAATTTACCAAATTATCAGTCATCCATCTCAGTCCGTCTTTAACCTGTTATTTTATTATTTTCTTGAGTGAAGGTGTCATGAATCTTTGTTAGAATTGTCTGTAAAGCAAAATTACGTAACGTCTTCCTAAAGCATTCACAGAATTATGTCATACATTTCATCCAATCTAGATAGGTCAATAACTTTATAAGAGAACGGCAAGGATGCACAAATATTCATACATATCCGCATCTTTAGACAATAGCCATAAAATATACTAAGTTTCACAGCAATATATAACATCTGCAAGACAAACGCTATGAAAAATTTGTAGGTTAGATTGTGTCGAACACTGCACTGAAATACAAGACCAAAAATTAGCAATGCAAGAAACATTGTGGCAGCAATGTCTGTTGTTGATATGAGGATCTCTAGGCAATGACCATAATATTGATGATCAAACACGATGTAACTTGACCCCCTGCGGGTCCGGGGTTGTAGAATTGGCCCGCCGTGCCTCGCTACGTGTCGTAAGAGGCGACTAAGTAGAGGCAACCTGTTTGCCATGGGTTGCTACCCGTGTCGGAGGAGGAAAGGATCCTGGTAGTTGAGCAGAGGCTTTCCGATGCAATACACTACTTTGGCCTCTACTTCTTCTAGACGGGTGGTCGGGATGGGCCCGGTCTCGACAAATCGGCTGGTCACGCCGAACCCTAGGAGGTCTTTATCTACTCGCTCACTTTCTTTATCTTTCTCGTTGTATCTCTCTTGATACCACCGTTGCCCCTACATTCTATCCCTTTAACTTTCCATTTTCCAAGTCTTAGAAGACTTCCTAGAAGGCGGTGGCTCAACGGGTCAATTGGGAGGTAATTTTACCGACTGAGTATGTCTTGTGGGATGAATCAGGAGGTGAATTTACCTACTGAGTATAACATCTGTGTATCCCTGGCACTTGAAAAATGTCCACTTGTTGGGCTCCTTGGTGGGCGGGGAGCACGGGTGCTGAATTTTAAATCCACCAACATGGATATTTAAAAAAAAAATCAACTAAAACGTACCAAGACTGGATCTGACTCAGATGACGAACCATGTGGTGTGGAATCATTTCCACGCTTCATGGTTATACAATCTACAGACGACTCAAAACAGCTAACCTCACTGTCTCCGTTTGTTATTGAAAAGACAATTACGGGTATAATTGGTACACCAAAAAGTGTAAAGAAGTTGAAATCGGGCTGCCTACTTGTTGAATGTGAGCGACGGGGTCAGACCGAGAATATCCGGAAAATGAAGACATTTTTCGATATTCCGGTGACCTCATTCGCTCACACAACACTCAACTCGTCCAAAGGCGTGATTCGATGTCGGGACTTGGCTGGAGTAAGCGACAAAGATATCATCGAAGGGATGAAAAACGAAGGTGTCACTGCAGTTCGCAGAATAAGAATTAAACGTAATAACAATCTGCAGGACACCAACACATTCGTACTCACCTTCAACAAGCCAGCAGTACCCAGAGTGGTCAAGGCTGGCTTTTTGCAAGTGAAGGTTGAGATTTACATACCTACCCCTCTTCGATGCTATAAATGTCAGAAATATGGCCATCACGAAGATCGTTGCTCAAAAAGCCAGATATGTGGCCGATGCGGAGACCATTCTCACCAGGAAGCTGAGTGTAGAGCAACTCCGCATTGTGTCAACTGTGGGAAAGAGCACCACGCCAATTCCAAGGAATGTGATACCGGGAAACAGGAGAAGGAAATACAGAGTGTTAAATACACATCCAACATTCCCTATCCAGAGGCCAGAAAGCTTGTACAGGCAAAAACATCACCTACTGGCCCATCCTTCTCCTCTGTAGTTAAAAACAATCCTAAAGCAACGAAGGACGCTCAAACACAGACAGATCAACCCGAGTCAACACCTCGCTCTAACACCCCCCATTACCAAGCACAAAAAACCACGGCATCTACCCAGACAACTTTCAATAACACCCCACCACCGAAGTCACCAAAGAGTAAAAATAGATCTCACGGAAATAGGCAGCAAAAGGGGTCAGATGACCCCATCAAACTCTATAACAGGTTTGGGGACATTGAGAGCATGGATGCAGAAGATACTGCTCCGTGTCCTCAAAGTAGCTCCAAACCTAACAAAAAAATCACCCCCGTACTTCCTCCATAGAAATAATCATACAGACTGTCTCCGCGAAAAGTCTAACCTAGCTCCAAAATCTCCACTCTAATCTTATAATGAAGAATACCATCATACAATGGAACTGCTGAGGACTTAGATCCAATTACAATGAAATTCTTCTGCTTTTAAACGAATATGATCCTGCAATAATATGTCTTCAGGAAACCTTTTTAAAAGATACGGACAACATCACACTTAAAAACTACTCCCTGTTTAACACCTACTTACAGAATGTTGACAGGGCCTCAGGAGGGGTTTCTATTGCTGTGAACAATAGAGCCCCACATAGAATCATCCCTTTAAAAACAAATTTGCAAGCCATTGCTGTGAGTGTCACTCTACATCGAGTGATTACTTTTTGTTCTATTTATATACCACCAAACACCAACGTATTACCAAATGAATTAGACACGCTTGTTCAACAACTTCCCGCGCCATTTGTTTTACTCGGTGATTTTAATGCCCATAACATTTTATGGGGATCAAATTACATAAGCGACAGGGGCAAAAAGGTTGAAGATTTTATTACTAGACACGACTTGTGCCTATTTAATACCAAATCTCCGACGTACTTGCACCCAGGAACTGGTACATACACTTGTATCGACTTGACAATTTGTTCTCCTTCACTACTTTTGGATTATAATTGGAAGGTCGCTGATGACCTTCACAGCAGTGATCACTTTCCAATCTCTCTTAAGAACACCAACGTTACAATTGATGACACGATTCCACAGTGGAATTTAAAGAAAGCTGACTGGGCCAAATTTGAAAAACTTTGTACAGCTAGACTTAACAGGAATACCGTCCTAAACGATAACGATCCTATTCGACAATTTACATCTGTCTTAATTGAGGTTGCACAAGAATCCATTCCTAAGTCCTCGCCGAATTGTAAAAGAACCCAAAAACCGTGGTTCACTAAAGAATGTAAAGAAGCCATTAGACAACGCCGAGAAGCACTGAAAAAATTTAATAATCGTCCAACGCCCGAAAATTCAACTCAGTACCGTATCGTTCGGGCCAAAGCTCGCCGCATAATTAAAGAAAGTAAACGAGCATCATGGAAAAAATATGTTTCAACTTTAAACTCTCGTTCCTCAATAAAGAAAGTTTGGGACACAATCCGCAAAATAAATGGGAAGGGAAAATACATTTCTTTCCGACATCTGAAGCTAAATAATAACAATTTCAATACCAAACATGAAATAGCTAATGTACTTGCCAATTGTTTCTCCAAAAATTCCTCATCGTCGAATTATTCAGAAGCTTTCCGAAGATTCAAAGCTCAAAAAGAAAAAAAATGGTTGAAATTCACATAGAATAACTCAGAGAGCTATAACCAACCGTTTTCATTGTCGGAGCTTATGGAATCTTTTAATAGAGCCCATGATACATCTCCTGGGCCTGACGATATACATTACCAGTTTTTGAAACACCTTCCAGAACCATCCTTAACAGTTCTTCTGGAAATCTTCAATGATTTATGGATCACTGGTAATGTACCAAAAATTTGGAAAGAAGCAACAGTAATACCAATTCCCAAACCAGGCAAAGATAATGCAGATCCTACCAACTATAGACCTATATCATTAACTAGCTGCTTTTGCAAAACAATGGAACGAATGATCAATTCTCGGCTTGTGTGGTATTTGGAAACCAACAACTTAATATCTCCTTTCCAAAGTGGCTTTCGTTATGGTCGTAGTACGAATGATCATCTGGTTAGACTGGAAACATTTATTCGCGACGCTTTTATCAAGAAGGAACACTTAGTAGCGGTTTTCTTTGATCTGGAAAAGGCCTATGACACAACGTGAAAGTACGGAATACTAAATGACCTGCACGATCTGGGTCTAAAAGGCCGACTGCCCTCGTTCATATCAAACTTCCTCTCAGACAGGGAATTCAAGGTACGAGTGGGCTCTACCCTCTCTGATATACACGATCAAGAGATGGGTGTGCCCCAGGGCAGTATTTTATCGGTGACGCTTTTCAACATAAAAATTAATAGCATCACCAAGTGTCTGACTCCCGGTGTGGATTGCTCCCTATATGTTGACGACTCTTTAATATGTTACCGATCCAAGCACATGCATACAATTGAAAGACAATTACAGCAAAATATCAACAAGATTCAAAATTGGGCCAATACTAACGGTTTCAAATTCTCGAAATCAAAAACTGTATGTATGCATTTCTGTCAGTTACGAAGACATCATGATGGACCCAAACTCACGCTGGACGGAACACCTATTCCAGTTGTTGAGGAAGCAAAATTCTTAGGTATTATCTTCGACAGAAAACTGACTTTTATTCCACACCTGAAGAATTTGAAAGCTAAATGCTTGAAGTCTCTAGATTTACTTAAAGTAATAGCGCACACTGACTGGGGTGCTGATAGGAAAGTCATACTTAGCTTATACAGAACATTTATTCGCTCGAAACTAGACTATGGTTGCGTTGTCTATGGTTCAGCTAGGAAGTCCTATTTGAAGATGCTAG
>JAECUM010006650.1:0-26792 GCA_016617855.1 Megalonaias nervosa | reverse complement strand
AACGTGCTTTGCGCAGTATGCAATTTTTATTCAACTTTTAACTTTGAAAGTGCATTTCGCGACGTAATTCGCGCTGCCAGTAGCAGTGTAGCAGCGCTTGATGCAACATTCAGATTCAGGAAGGCAAACGTTAAAATAGCTGGATACTTCGGTTCGACATGAATGGCTGTTAAACTAAATTTGATTGGTTCATTTGGCCCTGGAACAAGCATTTATGGGAGTTTTACCCTTACTTTCATCATGGAAGTTTTACAAATGCGTGTTTCAAATAAGGGCCACACAGGAAACCAAAATGGCTGAATCACAACAGGGTTTGTCGTCAGACGACGTTTTCAGTCGGCAAATACTGGCAGGTGATAGCTATGATGACAATGAATTTCATGTATATCAGTCTGTTGGACATTGGGAAAATGTCACTTGAAATACCAGTTAAACTCCTGTTGGACAAGTAAAGTCAATCGTAAACAAATCTGAAAATGGCAAGGACCAAGCAGAGTGTGTAGTGTGAGAAGAAGATTTTTGGTTTTTGCCAGGGTGAGATCATTTTCATCCACACCTTTTCATTTTTCATTTAATATTCTTTTTCATTTTCATTTTTTGCATCTTGTGCCAAAGTTTTCTTTGGTGCAATTGTATTTTTGTGAAAATTTTTTCCATTTTTGTATTTTGAACATTTTTTGTATGCTGTGTATGCATTTTGCTACACAGAATTTACAAATCCTTGTGAGTTTGACATAGTTGACCAGCTAGTTAACTAGAAAATTCAGTATTTTTGGGAAATCAAAATCAAATAGTGGTGTGTGACCTGCCCTTTGGATAGGAAGATTATAGGTGAAAATAACTCACGTTAATTATACTCACCTAAAGCTCAAATGGCACAAGAACAGATTGGGGGAAGCGAGGTGAAAAAGACTGGAACAAAGTTACAAAACTATTTTGTAACCAAAGTAGAAGGAAACAAGTTAATTGCATTTCATCCCCCGGGGTGCCAGTTAATTGATTTTGAAGATACCGAAAATTGTCCAAGACAATCCGACATTCTAATTGCACTTAAGACACAGGGTGTAAATGTGAATGAAATCTTTGGACTGCAGAATGGAGGAAGAAACAAGTTTATACTATACCCAAAGGATTATGGGAAAAAGATAATCCAACAAGACAGTATCGAAGTGAGAGGGATTAAAGCTAAAGTGGGAGAGACAACTCCGGTGATCAGGGAAGTGGAGGGAAAAAAGACAGACTTGTTTGTTTCCAGCCTCCCGTTGGAAATCCACAGCAGAGAAGTTATTGACAAGTTAGAGAATAAGTTGAAAACACAAGTATTGGAAAGTAAAATGGCCACCGTATTGGGATTCAACGACGTTAAATCCGGGGTGAGGATTCTAACAGTAAGAAGGGAGGAAGTGAAAAGATACCATCTTACTTCTACGTGATGGGTTTCCTGGTAAAGACATGGTACAGGGGCTGCGAATATGATCGTGCATGCCCGAGGTGCAAACAAATAGGGCACGGTGTAAGAGATTGTAAAAATCAGTCTACTCCGCGGACCTATGCAAATATGGTTAATAACCAAAACGTAAATTTGAGTGAAGCGGAAAACAATGAGTTTCAGGCGACTATAAACAAACTCATAGACCAAGTGAGGAAAGAGCAGGACGCTCAAAGTACAAGCAAGCAAACTGAGGCGGGAAAAATAAAGGACACACCTGCAGTAGCTGAACAGAAAGAAAATACAAACGACCTTGGAAAAGAGGCATCAGTGAGTCAGACAACAGAACGGAAAACGATAGATGAGACAGAGCTCCCGAGTGAGGTGAGAGAGTGGGAGAACTGCCTAAGCCCCAATGGCACGGGTATAACGAACACAAACGCCAGAGAGATACTCAAATTGAACAAATACTACATACTATCGGAGGAGGATGAAGAAGAGGAAGAATCCCCTCAAATGGGTTCCCTAGAAATAGGGATGATTCAGGACCTAATAGGGATCAAGCCGTTGACATCGACGCCGGTACCCAAAGAAAGGACAAGGAAAAGGAAGATTGCAAAATCGGTTTCAATATCAAGTAGCAGCAGTGAACCGACGCCACCAGGCGAATTAGCGTCTGAAGAAAGAAAGGAAAAAAAGAAAGGGAAGAAGAAAAAAGAAAGAGAAAACAGAGAAGGAACGGACATATCGGAAAACTCAAACAAACAAAATGACGGTACAAACAAAGACAAGGACAATGATATTACAAACGAAGACAAGGACAATAACATGGATACAGAAATGGAAATGGATACGGACACGGAAATGAGAAATGACGAAAATGATAGGAACATTGAAAAAGGACATGAGACAGAAATGGTGACATGTAATACGGAACTGACAACTGACAAAGACGATGCATCTAGCATTGATAAATCAGAGGGGGGAACCAACCCCCAAGAAAATATATAATTAATAATTAATATATAATCAATATATAATTAATAGAGTAAATATAAATTTTTCAAATAAACAAATGTTAATTTTTCATTAGATATAAAACTTTCAAGATGCAAGAATGGCCACCTGGGAGAGAAAACAAAAAATGGAGGAACAAAACTTCCATATAGTATCAGTAAACATAAACGGGGTAGATAAAGAAAAAATAGATAAATTGAGTAATTTTTATAATATGTATGATTTATATTTAATACAGGAAACCCACAATGGTTTCACAAAAGACCTAATAGCTTATATAGAAGAAAAAATGGATGCAATTGTTTTATTAAGCGATTACATAGGAAATGATGTTAAGGGGGGGTGTAGCCATTATAATAAAAAATAAAAACTATATAAATTGGGAAAAAATAGAGGAGAAAAGTGGGCTAGAAGGGAGAATATTGCATGTAAAAATAAACGGTTTTAATATAATAAATACATACTTCCCAGCAAATAAATATAAAAAAACTGATTTTATTGAAAAACTAGATAAATATGTTAGTGAATTTTCGATGGAAGAAACAGTAATAGGAGGGGATTTCAAACTGGGTAAGGGACAACATTGATAGGATAGGGGATCTGACTTCAAACAACATAATTTTTAGGAAAACTATGATAGAATTTTTAAACAAACATAAATTCGAGGATATATATAGGAAATTAAACTTACTTAGAACTGAATACACTTATGAATATACAAATGGTTTAGCAAGCAGATTGGACAAATTTTATGGGAATTTTTTTAACAAAGAACTGTATATAGATGCAAAAATTATAGATTATAAAATTTCTGACCATAAATTAATAGATGTAAAGATTAGAACAAAAAATAGAATTAAATGGGGAAAGGGAACGTGGAAGATAAATAATAAACTTTTAGAAAATGAAGAATTCATAAAAGAAGTAAAATTTCAAATAAATAAGATGTTTGTAATAGAAGAAATAGATATTTTAAAGCAATGGGATAAGTTTAAAAAGAAAATTAAAAATATAGCAGTAAATTTTAGTATAAGATTAAGTGAATTGAGGAGAAAGGAAAAAGAAGAGATATTGATACAGCTTAAAAAAACAAAAGAAAAGGAAAAACAAGGTATACTTTATGATAAATTAAAAGAAATAAGGGATCAGGAAAATAAGGGTGCAGAAATCAGGGCGGGAAAATTTTCAGGGTTATACACAAAAGCAAGGGGTTTATATAAAAGGGAAGAATTTAGGAAAGGAGAGGAAAAAAATTTAACCACGTTAACTGATGAGAAAGGAGGAATTTTAAATAAAAAATACGAAATTTTGGAAAAAATCAACTCATTTTATAGCAATCTATACAAAACTCAGAATATTAACGGGGAGATAATAACTGAATATTTAAAAGATATTAAATGTGAAAAAATTACATTAGTACATAAAGACTTATGTGATGATTTTATTGTTATAGAAGAGATTGTTAAAACTATTAACTCCCTAGCCAAAGGGAAGTCACCAGGGAGAGATGGACTCACGGGGGAATTTTATAAAAAAATTCCAATGTGAGTTAGCGCCAATCTTGGAATCCTTATATAATAATATACTGTTAAGAAATGATAAAATGACAGATACAATGAGGGAAGGGCTAATTATACTAATATATAAGGGGAAGGGAGATAGGAAGGATCTAAAAAATTGGAGGCCCATCTCCCTCCTTAATAATGATTATAAATTTTAAGCAAATTATTAGCTAATAGAATAAAGAAATGTATGAATAAAATAATAAACAAAAATCAAATGTGTGGTGCAATTGGGAATGATATACAGAATAATATTTTAAACATCAAAACGATAATTGAATTTATAAAAGAATCAGGTCAGAGAGGCACTATGGTGCTTCTCGACCAAGAAAAAGCCTTCGACAGAATTGAACACAACTATGTGCAACAAGTGCTTGCAAAATTTGGTTTCGGAGAAAATTTCCGTACATGGACTGAAATCCTGTACAGAGACATAAATGCTAGAGTACAGGTTAATGGAGGTATCACGACAAAATTTGAAATACAGAGATCAGTCAGACAAGGCTGTCCTTTATCAATGCTATTATACGTAATAGCGATTGAAATACTAAGTATAAAAATAAGAACCAATAAACTCATAGAAGGAATTAAGATCCCAAATCTGAAAGAAGATTTCAAAATGCTCCAGCATGCAGATGACTGTACAAACTTCAAAAGCGACCCAAATTCCTTTAAACATTTGGAGAAGGAATACGAAAATTTTGGTAAAGCTTCAGGGTCCAAAATTAATCATGAAAAAACTGAAATTTTAAAAATAGGAAACTGGAGGGGGAACCACCCTGGGCTCCCACCCCGCTTAATAAAAGAAAGGGTTAAAGCCTTAGGAATTTTCTTTGGCAAAAATGAAGAGGTAGAAAACTTAAAAAATCTACAAAAGAAAGTAGATAAGAATATTGAGACCTGGGCCCAGACGCCACTGTGTATAATGGAGCTATTACAAGTTGCAAAAACTTACTTTTATTCTGATATAAACTATGTTTTAAAATCATTAGATTTACATCAGAAATTACTTAATAAAATAGATAAGGAAATAATCAACTATATATGGAATTTTAAACTACATTATACAGATAAAGAAACCCTATATCGGGAAAGTAAAAGGGGAGGGTTAGGTTTACCCAACCTAAAGTGGTCACAAGAAGCAAACATTATAAATAGATTTTTAAAACTTAAAGCTTCCCCGGATATGCCGTGGGAAGCAATATACATACACTGGTTTGGTTTCATAATCAGAAATAGAAGAGATATTTTCATAAATAATGCCTTGACAAAAAAATTTTTCATAGTTAAAAAATTTAAATATATAAAGGACTTGATCTTTAAATTTAGGGATAAAAAAGAAATCTGGGAAGGGGAAGGGGATAAGAATACTTACAAATTAATAAGAGAATATTACACAAAAAATCAAAGATGTAAGTTTGAAAGAGAAAACTGGGGGGTTGAATGGAATACCACATGGCAAAATTGGGCCAATATAAAATCCTTAAAAATGCAAAGCATAATATTTAAATACTTTCATGATGTGTGGCTCACGGGAGAAACAGCAAAAAGAAAAGGGATGATCCAAATAATACCAAAGTGCCCGCTATGTAAAGCATATAGCTTTACAAAAGCGCACGTAATGTTAGAATGCAAGACAAACAAACGGACAAGGGACAGTGTCATTGCTCTAATACAAAAAATGAAAACAATTAAATATCAACATAACAGAATACTATATTTGGACGCGAAATTAGACCAGAAAACTTTTTTTGAAACAACTAATTTCATAGTGGAAATAATGAGAAAATGTGGTCAAGTCATTGCAATACGTAAATGACCAATCTCCTTTAAAATATTTTTTTTTTTAGATAAGATTTTAGAAATGTTTATTTTCTCTTTTTATTCTCTCACATATTAACCAAGAAAATAAAAAACTGGAATCCTGTACTAACACAATAAACTTTTCTCTAATTTTAAAATGGGGACAGGGTATCTGCACATGGATGAAGTAGGAGACAGAAACGTCACCGGGCTATACCACAAGGCGCTACGCGAAGTGGGAAGGCCGGTGGAAGAACCTCCGAAAAAGACATGTGCAGAATATGGACAAACAAACATGAATAGAGGGGAACTTTTACTACTAGCTTTAAAGGGATTCCAGGAAGAAAATTTTAGGAAATACTAACAAATCTACATAAAAATGAAATATAATTTGGTTTCTATTTGTATTTGGAATTCCTAAATAGAGGAGCAGAAATGGAGTAAGGCCAGGTCTAGTGGGGAGAAGCAAGTTACAAAATAAATAAAGACCTGTGGTACCTCACGGACTGGCTTTACCACCAACCTCCTTTTTCAAACCAACTAAAATAAGAAACGACACATAAATCTTGCACTCATTAAAACATTAGGCTTTATTTTTTTTCAAAAATTTTTCCTTATCACACCGTTTCTTATACAAAATTCAAAACTGAAAAAGATCAAGTAAAATCAAATATTGGAATAAATAAATTTTCAATTGTAAAGAAACTCTAAAAGAATATGATCATTATGCCGTCCTCACACAAACATCTATAGCATACATACATTATAGCACCATACAGATAGCACATACAGGACATAGGGACCCTTTGGCAAGGGTCACTGTTTAAAAAAAGATGACGTTTTCCAAACTGGTGAATTAAACCAGAGAGGGAAACTCAGCTTTTAGAAAACACTAGGGAAAAAAAAGAAATACCCCACAAAAATTGGGAGCAAAATTCTACTTTAAAATAAATACACTCACAACACCTCCGAGAGGGAAACATCTACACATGAAAACTTTTATTTTTTTTGGAAGTGGGGGGGGGGCATCTGTCTGGTGCCCCCCCAAAAAAGAAAGAAATACCAGTGTGTGATTATGGGCCCAAAGTTGATATTGAGTGCGAGTCCGATGTACATGTTGGATGGGCAGGATGCCGGTTATATTTATTCAAGATACTCACGTCTGAACAAGCAGACTATGGGAATGTTGGACTTAAAACCCTAATACAGCATTATGGAAGAGAAAAAATCTGGCATAAGAGGCAGCAAAGCACTGATTCATGGAAGTGAATCTTTGGCAGAGTTCATGTTAGTGAAAACTTTTCTTTTTGGAACAGAGATATCGAAGAGAATACCCATGGCCATGGGGCCATACCTGTGAGATGTTGAAAATTGCACAACCATAAAGAACAGTAACTTGTTCAGGCTAGTTATGCATATGCACTTCAGACAGCAGGCAATGAAAGGGAGTTCTCAGCACAGAATAATATTTGTACACAGAGGAGGAGGATCATATTCAGAAACAATCAACATATTAATGCTCATAGGGAACATCAGAGAATCCCCATACAACATAATTAAGTGTGTGTAGATCTCTAGTTGGCAGAACCACTATGGCAACAAAAGAATAACGAGACTAACTTTCATATCATGCAGATGTATTACCAAATGAAGTACATGCTCTCTATGTGCAAAAATTGAATGACATTAAACATAAGAAACTGACTGAAATGTGTAAACTCAAAGCAAGAGGGATAAAATTTGTCCTGTTTGGTTTGGTTATTCCTATGTATATTTTGAGGATGTTGATATTTTCTGCAGACCTTTTGGCACTTAGTTCCAAGCCATCATTTGGTATTTGTATTACAAATTGGATTACTATTATCTAGTACACAACATTTTGAAGCAGTGTCATTAACTAATGATGAAATTGATGAAAAAATACTTGATGTCATTCTGATATATGGATTCTTTATTACACTACTAATCTGTTTCAGCCTGATTTTTTTTTTTACCATCTCCTTTAGTTTTACTGGTACCAATACTTTTAATAAAATTGTAACTTCTATTTTCTTACGGTCTAAATATTTGTGGTCATGTATTAAAGGTGTGATAAAGGTAAAATGTACATAGTTTTGTTGTAAAATCTAAAACTATTAATTAGCAAGAGACTAAAGTATAAAGTGGGTCAACTTCATGTGTGCAAAAATTATTGCCATCAGAGGTCTTGCTAGGATTTTAAAACTAGGAGTCCAGGACTCCTAATTTGGTAAAAATAGGAGTCCCACCAGCAAAAGTTGCAGTCCCCACTAAGCCAGGCATCACGTACTTTCTTCCTACACTTGGCTACTGTCGCATCTGAACTATCAGTTCTAGCAACTTTAGCACATTTCTGAATCTCTTTGAAATCTTCTTCATTTTTCCGTTTAACCCCAAAATACTTGTCTAAATTTGCAAATGGCATTTTGTCCAAGTCTCTTGATTTCGCGTTTGCAGGCAATATTTATACGGCAACAATCGGAAATGAAATCAATAACAGTGATCGCATTGGGCTTCGCCAGTGTCGCAAATTGTGATTTTGTTTTCCTTATTGGCGACAAAATATACCATCTGGCGATATTTTTGGCGACATTTTTGGCTGATAAAAACGGTATATGCAGTCTTGGGTTTGGAGTGGAGAAATTCAAAGGCACCATGACAGGAAGCCGCAAACTTGGATATAAAAATGCACTGGAATCTATTGTTACATAAACAAATCCTTATTTCATATTAACAAACCACCCTAACAGTGCATTATTATATCATAATCCGCTTATGCTGATATCTGGCCTTGATACTGTATGCTGTAATATAACCAAACTAGCCATGCAACCGACTAGCTACAATCAACCACCTCTGAGGGCAGGAACGTGAAATGACTACAGTTGACCACAAGACGGCAATTTAAACAAAAGACAAAAAACAAAAAAAAAAAAATAGTTTTGCTGCAACTTCAATGAACACTGATTACCTCTGAAGCACCAATATATACTCAGGAAGTTTTAAAAAAAAAAAAAATTGTCTCAATGTTCTACAATTATTTGATGTTGCCGCAGCAATAATAAATGGGTATTTGTTTGGTCCTTCAAAGGGAGCCTTTAGTGGCGCCTTCAATAACACACGCACCTTCATCAAAGCAAGCCGGCAACCTTTGATCAAAGAAGTCAGCAAACAAACTAAAACAAAAGCATTGCTTCAGTTTTCATAGTGATTAAAACATATTTATTCTGCCGCAAAACTTTCCTGTTTGCAACAAAAATGTGCGTACGGAGGACTACTGTGTGGGTGATTTTCTGCGTCCCAAATCAAAACTTCGTGTCCAAATACGCGTATTTAAGCGTTTCCGAGATCTCTGGCCATATTACAGAGTGTTGTTAGAAACAACAGAATAGTTGTACAAGATGTATTTTGCAAAGATGTAGAACCAGCACTCGTATTGTAACCACATATTCCATTTAAAAAATGCTATCATTATTTCTGCGTATTCCTATCAGTTTTTCCCAAGTGGTATCAATTTCCTGATCTGATGTTGTTCATTTCTTGTACAATTTTTACACATCAAGAATTCTCAGTATCATTAAAAAACAATGTAATCTGCACCAAAT
The DNA here is from genome assembly GCA_016617855.1 of Megalonaias nervosa. Lineage (NCBI taxonomy): Eukaryota > Metazoa > Mollusca > Bivalvia > Unionida > Unionidae > Megalonaias > Megalonaias nervosa. The sequence goes on along the minus strand of JAECUM010006650.1, from coordinate 17,358 downwards.
TGAGTTGTTTGGGAAGAAATTCATTTTTTAACCCAAAAATCACTGAACCTATGAGTTCTGGCATTAAAGTCTCACATTAAATAACATTTAAAGTAGCCATGATAGTAATTTAGGATGCAACTGTTCTAATTTCACCTTTGGTATATTCAAATCTTGAATGTGATGGAGGAACATGGTTCCAAAATAAACACATCAATTTTAGAACCTATTCATTGACTATGAATCAAGTATATAATCCGAGTCCAGCTGAATTGTTAGAAAAATTTTAATTCTTTTGACAACATCGTAATTAGCTGTAAAATACAGAGTAAGCCTATGGTCTTCCTGCCATCCCAACCAAGACCCCACCACAACCATGTGACCATGCCCAATGACATCACAGTAATAATCGTTATACAACTAGAGATGACATCTCTTTGAGTATTTTGATTTCAGTAGAGCCTTAACAGAGTGGAACAGTAAGAAAGAGTGACAGATATTTAAGTGTTAGGGAGATATTTAACAATGGCTATTCCTCCTGCCACCACTTCCTCACTGGAGATCACACACACACACACACACACAAAACTTTGATTAAATCCTGCAATCCTGGCCGCATCCCTGCAGGGTAGATAACTTGACCATTTTATTTGATTTTATTGGTCTCTGGTTATCCCATGGTATTTCTGTTACTTGAACATTATCTTACAGTGTGTCCAGTCAGCATGGTCAAAAAAAGGCATACAACCATTGAGAGTTGTTGAAGGACTAGCATTACTACAGATATGAAAGAATGAGAACCATACTATAAATCAGTGAAGATAAAATAGAGTATACATGGTTTGATTGTCCCTGATTGGTTGATAATGAAAGTAAGATTTTAGTAAAAAGAATCTTTTGAGAGCTTGTCTTACATGTAACTGATAAAAGTCAGGGACATTGTTTTATTAACATAATTTCTGTCACTTTACAGACCTGAGTTTGGAAGACTCGTTACTGAAATCAGCAGCTGACTCTTCTGTGTAGTATTGAAAGCACACATTTCAAATTTGTGTCAATCCAGAAAATGGTGCAGCTGTTATGGTTTTCTTTTCTCAAAAGCTGTTTTTATAGATGTGTCTATACTGATACAAATGTGATCATGAACACTCAAAATTTTAAGTTATTGAATTTTAATATCATGGTGTTTGCACAGGTTTACAATGGGAACTGAATTAGTACAGCGAGTCTTGAACTTTGAGTTTTGTGCAGAAACATGGAATCCAAGCAGAATACATCCAGAACTGTAGAGGTTTTCTATCTTGGATTTAGTCTCTCCATTGCATTTCGCATTGATATGCATATTCACAAACAGTATAGTAGTAGGAAACGTAAGTGACAAATTTAGATACATATCATAAACAAGACAAACAGTATGTGGGGGGACAAGATCATAAGAACAGGCTGGAATGGAGAAGTATAATAACAACAATAATGAGTAGAAGTGTGCCTCTTTTTTGATGTGTGCAACATTATTTTCTCTGCTTCAGTAAGAAATTACATCAAAGGGAAGACAATAAAGGGTGTACAGTTAACTAAACCACATGAATTTAGCTACTCAAATCGATTTTAACCTTCTGGTTATATCTGTTTCGGTCTGTTTCTGTCCATTCTGGTGATTATGTCCACTGAATCAGTATGATTGGAAAAAAATTTGGCAAATTTAAAGATTGAAAAATCTTTTGGCAGATTATGATTATACAGCAGATTATGATTATACACTGTACTTCTGCCTGAGAGATGTGAATAATTTCATTTCTTGGTTTGTTGATTCTGGTTGTTGCTCAGTTCAAATGCATCATTGAAAAACACTGATGCATTCTCATACTTTTGTTACAAATATTTATTACAGATGCACATCTCCAGATATCAGTGAATATAGCTTGAATAAGTTATAACAGTTCTGGTTGGAACAATGGATATTGCTAGAGAAACTTGAAGTGAGCTAAAATGCAAACTTTCTGGCAGCGTGTGATGCAGGATTGCTCAAGACTTCTCCATCTCGTATGTTTACCATGAAAAATCCATTTGTACCAACTGATGATGACTTTTAGGTAACTGTCAGAAAGGCATAATTGACAATATTCAAAGGTCTACAAAAATTACTAGAGTCAAAGTTTATAAACTCATACAGCTGTGGCAAAAATGATGGACTAGTACCTTTGCTGCTGTTGCCACAGTTGATTAGTTGGTTGATTTAGTTTGGTTTGTTTTTTTTTGGGGGGGGGGAGGTTAACAGTATATTAGGTGGAGGAAGAACACATTGGAGGCAAGTAATCACATGACAAGCATCTTGTACCACTCTGCCTTGGAAGCCCCTCAGATCTGTATCACAAGACAATCATCTTATACCATATGTATAAGTCTCGTATGAAAGACTAGAAGTGGGAGATAGAACCTGTGACAACTGGATTAAAAGTGCAGAATGTTACTGCTAGACCATCAGTGATGATGATGATGCTGTTGACAATACAGTTAACTGCAATGACACTGATTTTACAAATACTCTGGGAAAAAATGATTTCTTGAATTTCATCCATTTTTAAGAATATAATTTATGATATAAAAATGTTTGACTTGCTATATTTCTTTTTTTTTTTTTTAAACTTTATATTAGTCTTGCAACAAGGCATAAAAATAAGATGTCGGTAACTGAAATATATGTTCTTAGTGGTTGTCCATAAAGGACGTCCGCAGATAATACCTGTTTTCCTAACCTCCCCTCTCCCCTTGTCCGCTTTTGTTTGCATGTGGCTTACCCACCCCCCCGGCTGTGGACGTCCCCATCTAGCAGGGTTGGTATGTGGGCCATGTAATCAACCTCAGGCACTGGGGCCAGACCTATGTATTAATGCCAACCCATTCATATATATTCTGTGGCAAGAATCGTACAAATTGAAATTAACAAATAATTTATACTTAGTTATCACCCATAAAGGATGTCCGCAAAACATACTGGAATACACGCAGTAGGCATAAAGCAGCTGTTCAACACAGAATATCAAAACAAAAAATACTAGCGTGCGGACGTCCGCAAGGTCCTTTAAACCCCCTCCCCCCTTGTCTGCATTTGAACAACCCCCCTTCCCCCATCTTTGTGGACGTCCTTTATGGATGATCCCTTACAAGAAATGATATAGTGTAAAAGTTGGTAGAAATAATGCGACATCACTTTCACAGGCATTAATGATTTTTTCTGACAAATCATTTATTATACGTTTACCAAAACATTTATTGAAAAAAATAATAATGGAATCATAGCATCTGACCACACATTTAAAGCAATACAAGATTTAACTATTATTCTAATCAAAAGCAGCATGCCTGAGAACAAAGAAAAATAGCAAAAACATAGTGATCACTTTAGTAAACACACAGTTTAGTAAGGATATAAATTCATGATTTCTGTATTAGAATAGAAATCCCTAATATAAAATCTATATTCATGGACATTAAATTAGTAGTTATTAAGGGACTGATAAATGACATCTACAAATAATAAGCCACCAAGAAAATGTGTGATTTCACAATATCAGAGACATACATGGCTGACAGACAAACAAACAAAAGGACAAAAGATTGATTATAATGAATGAATACAAATAAAAATATGCAGCAGATTATATGATCTATAAGAATTCAGTAGATTACCTCCAGCCAGCTGTCATTTAAATCGCTTCTGTCCCCAACCCAATATTAAAATTGCTTCTACCACCCACTAACCCATAGCCAGAAATTATGTTAAAAAAAATATGCTTCTCTAGGGGGCAGTGTTTTTCGATTAAAACATATCTGACGGTGGATCATAATTTTTTTAAATTGCTTCTGTTGTGGGTTGGTTGATTTTGAAAGTGCCTTCCCCCTGGGGGGCATATGTTTTAATGGAACAGCCCTGAAGTAAAGCTTACATTCTTTCCTTCTTGCCAATGCTAAGGAGAGAAACTAAACAATTTTTAATGGTGGGATTCTTGGAGGTTAATGAGGAGATTTTGACAATGACCAAAGAACTTATGAATGGTTCCATATAGGCATTAGTGAGTGAGATACCAGTCTCTGATGCTCAAAGTACCTGATTAAATCAGAAAGATGAGGGTTTGACCCAATGGCAGAACTTCCAGAGAACTTGAGTGTAAGAAAGGGATGCCCTATAGCCTTTAACAGTGGACCTTAAACATTCTCTTTCCTTGAAGACAATTCACAATAATATATCAAGACAGTTCTTATTTTTTCAATCATTTCATACTGTATGCCTTGAAATTAGATTGCATCCTAGCCTGGATGATGCAGTAGGCAATCTTGCTCAAAAACTGGTCCTGGCAAATTAATCACTCGAGATGAGCCAAGTGTGAAGGTGAGGAATCTGTAGGTTATTGTGGAGGAGAGAATTCCTGTGCTGCAATGGCAGGTCCCTCTGTGGTAATCATTTGGGCTAGTCTACCAACAGGTTGAGTAGGTCACTGAACCATGACCATCGGGGCCACAGGTGGGCTAGGAGGATCAGTGGAAATCCTGACTTAGTGGAGCACCTGTGGAATTATTTTTAAAGGTGGGAAGGCATACAATCCTTCTTTAGGCTGAAAGTGTAGAATGCCCAGTCCCTCTGATCTCATACAGGCAAAAACATAAAATGGGAGCTTATTGATCAAACTTGTTGCAAACTAGTCCACAAAGGATCTCCCCCATGGTTGCAAAAATGACACCTACCAACTTGTGCTTAGACCATTATGTGAGTATGGCATGACTCCTCCTTACAGACTGTCTGCCAGGATCTTTCCTCTTGCCCAGAATATGGTGGAATTGGGGTCATCAGACCTGGAAATCTGGACATCATCTTACACTTCAATAGACTTAGAGATTATGTCACTGACCTTGCTTAAAGCACTGGTAATCCCATGATTTTGATATTTGTCATGATTTTGATATTTGTCAAAATCAGAAAGGGGTTACATAGCTGTACCAATTCTAGTTCTCAATAAATAGTTATACACTATTATGACTGTTTATATATTATACTTTTTATCATTCTTTTGTATATATATATATATATATATATATATATATATATGTGTGTGTGTGTGTATGTGTGTGTGTGTGTCTCTCTCTCTCTCTCTCTCTCTCTCTGTGTTTTCTGATTTGTCCAACAAGAAATAAAACAGTCTGTAGTACTCTATACTCTATAGTGTACTGTCTTTATGCAAAATGTATTGTTTACTCTTCAAAAATGAAACAAATAGGAAAAGATTTTACTTTCATTCTGCTTTATTCATCTCTTTTTTATCGTACTTAAAATTCTTCCTATCACATTGTATCCACAGATCCACTGAGAACCCATAATAATAACTTGAATGTTCATTGAATATTTATAAAATACCATAGATAACTACATAATTATTATATCATTAAAATACTGTCATATACTGACAAAAGAATGCCCACAATATATGTTAAATTTCATAATAGAGTTAGACTACGCACATCTCATGAACAATCCATTTTTTGTTTTGCATTTCAGATGAAAGCAAAATGTATTGTCATCACATTACCCATTTTCAGTCTTAAGATGCTGTTGTTTTGGCATCTGTCTTTCTTCAAGTTAATGATGGATTGGTCTTTGCTTTCTAACAACAATTAAAGCCAGTTAACCGTTTAAACTCTGATATTGACTTTGGGTCATAGGTAATTCTGGTAACCCTTTGTACTCTATCATCAATTCAAAATCAGTTACAAGAAATAATGCCCTCTCTTGTCTAGATGTAAATAATAAACAGTACCAATTCTTTTATTGATTAAAGAATGCAATAGTAATAGCATTTCAAAGATATATTAAAGAATTATAAAAAAAGTATTCTGTTTATTCTTTTTATATGACAATTCTGTTTTTCTGTCCCTATTGCTAAATTTCTTCATGTTTCGCTATGGACAGTCTCATTTCCCTTTTGGTAGCCTCACTAATTTTATCCGTCTAATCTTGCCTTCAAAGAGGTGTCAAATTGAATAATCTGGCTAAATCTCAAGGCATATTTAAATAACACTGCACAGCCATGTGCTTCTTTTGACAATGAATATTGTAATTAAAACAAGAATGAACTGTTTATTCTGAGGTGTGAATTGATAATGGAGTATAGTAGTGTCATTGACAATCAGGAAGTCACAGTCATGAAGTGATTGAAGAATGCAGACTTCAATCGCCCTGAAACATCCCTCTCTCTCCAAAATGAAACTGGCGAGAAAGCATGTTAGCATTGGTAACTGCATTTTCCCAATGAATCTTAAATAGCATACAATGATACTATTAATATTCATGAAACTGAAAGTTACTAGCAAAAAAGATGAAGCCATGATGTGATCTGGCTTCATCATATATTTCACATCTACTTGTATGTGGATGAAGGATGGACAATTTATAAAATTACCAAATTTGACTTGTACTCCACAACAATTTACAGGCTGAAAAATACAGTACGCTCTTTAGTACCAGGTAAGCACCCATTCCAAATCTGATGCATCAGTGTACAAAACTGAGTTGTGTTCAGTGGTGTGAACTGGGACACTAGTCCAAAACCATTCCTGATTTAGCCAGCAAAGCAGGTGGTTGTGAAAATGGGATCCCAGGGGGATTTAAGTTGATAAAGGGTCCTTGTCCAGCCTCCAATTTCCAAGAAGCAGGAACTGGATTGGGCACCAGTGAACTATGCCGAGGCAAACCAAGTCCACAGCCAAAGCCAAATTCAGAGTCTCCAGGAGAGACTTAAATAAAGATGAGTCAACAGCAATTACTTGGCCAGAAAAGCCTTTATAAGGTACAGGATTTCGTCAATCCTGTCTGGTGGAGGACAAACTCTGTCAGATGGTGAGTAAATTCATCTGTACAAACACAAAGTTCACAGAAGGAAAATGATCTGACTTCTGTAGGTTGGGGTTAAGATAGAGACAGGTCACCATTGACCAACAATAAGACAGGTCTTTCAGAAGAGACTCTTTGAGGAAGTTGAGCATCAACCAGTTGTCAAAATACTGAAGATGTGGATCCCTAACATCCTTAAGTAGGTTGCAACTGCCCCATCACCTGAATATAGGCTCTGGGAGTGGAAGTAAGACAGAATGGAAGCACTCAAAACTTAAATGCCTCCTATCTGAGACAAAACCAAAGATATTTTCTTCAAGTGGAAAAGATGCATATGTGTGCATCCTGAAGATCAATGGAGACTGCTCAGTTGCTTTGCCTTATGGTGCACCTGACTGCAGCAGAAATTTCCATCTGAAGCATTCTTTTGTATAAGCTCTCAGTCCATACCTGAGTCTGAGAGCAACAGTAGATCTAGGAAATATGCTACTACAGAAAGCTTCTCCAGACTGGAGAGAATCTTCTTGTCCCCAGTGCCAGAAGGCTTTGAACACAAGCCTGTGGAGAAAAGGCAGTAAACTTCGTTCACTGCCTTATTGAACATCCAAACTTCTTCCTACTCTAGCACCTGGTATGACATGTGGAAAGGATCCCAATGGTGGGGAGGAACAGTCATGACTAGCTTCTGAGAATTTGTTAGAATCCATCCATTGTCCCTAAGTCACTTATGGAAGGTGATGGATATAATCCCACTAGTTTATCTCCTAGGTGAATGGAATCAATGACCAGTTCTAGATCATCTAGAGGAGAGTGGCATATGGATTGAAATGGAACATATGGTAATACAAATTTAATACACTTCCAATGTCAAGCAAGTGCAACCCAGCTCGCTCTTTCCATCAGGATTAAACAGTAACATACGAACAGGGTAGGTATTGACCCAATCTCTGTCTGCTGATCAATAATGAAAACTTGGTAACAGGTGTCCAAAGCCAGTTACCAGTGGAGAACAGATGAGCAAAGTCACTGGTCACTGATTAATGACTTGAGACAAAAATCTGATGGACAAATGCACAATCAGATTTATCCAATCTAGATCACTGCTTTTCTCTCTAAGGAAGACATGACTGGCAAATCTCAATCACCCCATAAAATTTACAAAAAGAACACAGATAACAATCAAATAAAGTATGGACGGAGAGAGACAAACACTCAATGGATTGATAAAGGTAGGTGAAATACCAAAAAGACATTTTAGGACAAAAATGAAGGTACATTTTGATAAGCAAAGTAATACAATTGTAACATGTATAGTGTCCAAGAATAAAGGAAGATGGTATTCCAATGTTGGCCACGTTGGGATCATGTTCTCCTCAATTCTGGCCGTCAAGTACTAATTGAAGGAAGGAATAACTGACTTCAACTGGGGACTAAGAGTCCAGGAAATGTAAAGAAAAGACAACAATGTAATTATTGCAGCTATTGTATTACAGCTATTAAAATACAGATTTCATATGGCATCATAAACTTTCAAAGCTACATCTCTCGAGATCTCTGTCCCTCCATTTTGATGACATCCCCTCGTGACAAATGTATGGAAGAAATTCACCCCTTAATACTTTAGATAATGGGTAGCTGTCCTGGATAAAGATTAAAATATTTTTAAAGTGTACAACAATAATATATGCAATCTAAATTATATTTCTGTGGACCAAATTTATAACATGTGAAACAAATATAATACCTATCCATTATGATTCTGAGGCGGACCTAAATAATGGTGGACACCCATAATGAATGGAGGTAAACCTTACAGAATTCTAGGAATATTTTTGTTTACATTCAGATGATGCTAATGAATGTTAAATTGAATGGACATAATTACCGTCTCTAATTCAGCTTGTGCATCACCATGTATCTTCAGGCCTTTGAGCAGCTGAATCATCAGGTCAATCCAACTGTCTTTATCTCCAGCTATAACTCTCAGAACACCAGAATGAAGAACCTTATTTCGAATCTCTATCAACTGAAAAATTAAATATAAATTAAAATCAGACTGATATTTCTGTTTAGTAATTGTCACTTTCCAGACAAACCTGACTATAATTTAGTAAATTGGTGTTCCAAAGTTTTTATTTTTAATTGCAACAGTTTCATACTGATATAGTCCTAGAACCACACACAATGATTTCAACAATTAACATTATACAATCTGATATTTACTTTTGCTCTTTACTGGCTGTATGGCATTTTTTCATCTCCCATAAAAAAATTAAAAAAAAGAAAATAGCAAAGTCTAACATAACTAGACTACAGTTGGATGGCCGTGTGCTGTGCCATTACTGTGTTAAAGTATTTTTGTTTGGCGCATCTACTTTTATGGTCAGGGTTCTCTCTTGGTGTAGAATGGAGTCTTCCCTTCAGCTCATTAATGCTCCTTAAGCTTCTGATCCAATGACTCAGAATTTCTAACAATTTCATCCACTTCTAACAATTTACTTGTTCTGCTGCAAGGTCATAAACTTGGCCCTAAAATATTGATTGATTGAGGTGGAGATTTCTGAATCTGAAGTTGTGACAGAGAGGAGACAATTAAAAAAATAATTCTGAGACTGAATGAGAACCATGCCTCTGATCAAACACCTAAATAATCAAGTGTCAATCAAGTATGTAATTAACATTTCATAAACAAAAAACTGAGGTGGCCAAAAGGCTGACGACACTAACCAGTCTTTTCCCCCTAACTTATGGCATGTATCAAATGGTATGCATGAATTGATATATGAAGTTAGGTCTTATTGATTAAGAAAACAAACATTTTTATTGGACAAAATATTTCCATGCATGAAAACTTTAAATAAAACTCTAGGTTTGCATGGCACTGCTACCTTTTATTATTTAACTCGGGTTTCGATGATGAGACCTGTATTGAAGGTTAAAAATAGTACAGAATATGAATGAATACATTAAAATAAATAATCAACTAACAGTCAGATAAGAAACACAATGTTATCTGCTACATTGATGTAAGGCACAACTCTGTCTCTGGATGATGATTAATATTTTTGAAACATTAAGTACACTAACAAATTCAGCTTATAATTCAAAAACTCAGCAAAATTTGCATGTACTGTTATATTTTATTATGTTGTCAAAAAAGAATATATTAGCATTATTTAATCAACAGGGAATCTGACAATTTCATTGACCCTGATAAATGTAGGTAATAAAAACACTGGTCTACAGTCTTGTTTGGATTATACCATATACATTACATACAGGGTATAATCCAGGAAAGCTGTAGACATTATTTACGCTCAGTCTCCTCTGTATAAATATTGATTAATGATCCCCGGATCCCCACCCTTAATAACCCCAAAAGAGGACAAACTATACCACAGAATGTTGCCCAACCTGTTAATTTATTTATATTGTACAAATTTATAGCCCCAAAAGAGATTCATGCTCTCTCTTTTTGCTATGCAATAAAGGAATACATTGTCACCAGAACCTTGACAATTGTAAAAATGGATGGCCATTTTCAAGCTTGTTACAATTCTGACTGCTGATGGTACAGTGTATCCTCCAATAAAAGAAAAGGTTATATATATGACAAACACATTGATCAACAAATTTGCCTACTAGTTTATGCTAGATCTTGCAAAACTTGATGTTCTTACTGAATGGGATGGCTGTATCAGAGCACTTGCTTATCAACAAGCACAAATCGTATGGTATACTCGTGTAGAAAAAATTCTTCAATTCGGCAAATTCATCCAACTGTTATTAATACCTCCACATTTCTAAACCAAGCAGAAATAAATTTTATTATAGTTAAGACTGCCCCCATTCATACACATCATCATCAGCATCAACCTTCTTTGAGATAAAAAGGATACAGCATATACTGAACGACTATCATATTGTTTGCATCAATGTCCACTGTTGACAACAGCTATCATATTATTTACATCAATGTCCTCTGTTGACAACAGCTATCATATTATTTACATCAATGTCCACTGTTGACAACAGCTATCATATTGTTTGCATCAATGTCCACTGTTGACAACAGCTATCATATTGTTTGCATCAATGTCCACTGTTAACAACAGCTATCATATTGTTTGCATCAATGTCCACTGCTGACAACAGCTATCATATTATTTGCATCAATGTCCACTGTTGACAACAGCTATCATATTGTTTGCATCAATGTCCACTGTTGATAACAGCTATCATACTGTTTACATCAATGTCCACTGTTGACAACAGCTATCATATTGTTTGCATCAATATCCACTGTTGTCAACAACTATCATATTGTTTACATCAATGTCCACTGCTGACATTAACTATGATATTATTGACATCAATGTCCACTGGTGACAACAGCTTTTATACTGTTTACATCAATATCCACTGCTGACAATCATATTTTGACATCAATGTCCACTGTTGACAACAGCTATCATATTGATTACATCTATATCCACTGCTGATAACAAACATTCCTGGCAAAATATGCTTGTTTCCTTGATGAACTATAAATTACAGTGATGTAAAGCCAGTATCAGTTGGCCTATAGCTGGCACTATGTCCCTGATATAGTTAGCATATAATTAATAATCTGCAGAGATCTGACATCTGCTGGGGTTGTTAGGGTGATGGCTCCAATGTATTCCTTCACTGCAGAGAGAGAGAGTGAGAGAGAGAGAGATTAACTACTACTTAATGCACCTACTCTTATGACTGAAACAGGAAATGTCTGTTACTTGGCAATCTATCAATCTAGCCTGTAATGAATACCTGAACGTTTGACATTTTGGTCATTTTTTAAAAATTCTATATTGTTTTATTAAGTTTTACAGAGTTAGTTTCAGAATAAGATGAATAAACATACCAAGCTGACTTTTTTAATATATTTTTTATCTTCCTAAAATGTTTGAGAAGTTACGTAAAATGTAGTAATAAATAAAGCAGGTTCCTTCCACAAATTTAAAAAAGATTCCAGACCTTTGCCAGACCAAAAAATAACAATTTTCAGACCTACCAAAGAACTCCGAATCCATAAAATGACACCCAAATGCAAAAGAGCAGTCACATTACCAGTTTAAAAACTAAGACAGCTGTAATAACAAAAATTAAGACTTTTTCAAGACATTTGAGTCATTTTGAAGTTTTGGGACATTATGAAGACCTGGAAAAGCAATATTCAAATTTTAGATCTTTTCCAGAATTCCAGACCCACAAGGGAATCCTGCTAAAGCCGAACTTAATAAAATTGAATGGAACTTTGTTGAATCACTATCAGATCTTAAATACACACAAAACCCCTTTTGTTGATCTCACAGCAAATAAGTCCACCAATGATCTCCATCCAACTGCAAGGTGACATTGTTGCCACCTGAGAGGACCACACGACTCCCTCCGTACAAACTGTACACCAGGATATTTCCTCTTACCCAAAATATGGTGCACTGTGCAAAAGTTTATGCATTCCATGGCCAAACCCAGAGTCCAAACTAGGTTGTGCCCTTGCACCTGAGACCCTTACTTTTCATCTTCTGATACCTCCATGGAATCCATAGGGCACATATAAAAGACCCAAGAAAATAAGATAAAAAGGCAACAACTTTTTATTGGATTTTATTAGAGTAGACTTTATTTATTTCAACACTGTATGTAACTTCTCAATGATTAATTATCACCTAAAAGCAAAATAAATGTTTACTCCATATTAATATTAACATTTAAAAAACAATTTGAGATGTATTAAAAAGGTAAAGTATCACCCATGAAATTTTAATTAATTAACAATTCTCAAGAGTTTCAGTACTGCTAAAAATATACTGATATAACCAATGTCTTAGACAAATACTTAAACAGATAATAAATTAATGCCCTGTCCTAATTTACAAATAATTTTCTGAAGTAAAATTGCCTAGCTATGCTCATAAATATAAATCACTAATTGTTCAAATTTCAAACTCCTGCTGTTTTAAAAGCTTGCATGTAAATTCCTCAAATTTCTACAGCAGGAACTTCAAAAACTCAAGAGTTTCATAAAATCTTTCTTTATTTTAAACTAGAGATGCTATTAGGTCCATATTATGGTTTCTTATGTATCCAATACTCAAGAAAGCAATTTTCATTATATATGAAGCAGAATGGAAACCAGCTGCTTTGTATAGGTTTCTGTGGAAATGACCAAAAGCCTTGTAGTCTTAATATTTTAATGCTGGTATAAATTTACCTGAAAAGTTATACATATGACATGCCATACATAGGCAAGGCAGAAAAGTAAGAAAGATTAATTATTTTTATTTCACTCTGTGTATAATTGAAATACAGTTTAAAGTTGACTCTTACTCACATCTGACAGTATCTGTGAATTGGGGAGATCTTTTCTGAACCATTTGCAGTATTTCAAAAGTGACAAAATGGCAGGAGCATCTAGGTCATCAGGCATCTTTGTTGTTTTGTCTTGGCCTTTTGGCATGAATATCTTGGCAACATGATAGCAGTTAGTAGGCCACAGGCTTATGTCAGCATTTTTCCAGTTTATGTTGGGGTTATGGGGATCATCATGAACAGCAAGAATCTCATGAAGCCATTTGTCACATATACTGTTCTTGCAGTTTATGTTCCAATTTCCATGCTTTAGTTTGATGTCCTTTGATGAACAAGATCCACACTGATTCCCAGTAGATGAACCATAAGGGATGCTGGAGACTTTTAGTGTGATGTCACCATGCAGTTTTGTAACCTCGTTATCTGTGTAATCATGCAGGGCTTCCTTCATGATAATCAAGGACTGGCTGCATCTAAGCCAGTTCTTGTACTGTCCATCACTGAATCTGGTTGGTGTACTCATGCTTTGAGAGTTCCTGAAAGAACAGTAAGAAAATCATATAAGCTACATCTGAGAAGGACCTTATATTCTGTCCTACATAATTTTCCAAGGATTTAGCTTCATTGGAGCAGGCTCCCTCAAACCCATTAATTTAAGCCAGACATATTAATAATGGCCCTGATTGTTTGTTTAAGGTATCAGAGTATATATGTGATTACTAGTGCTTCCCAGAGAGTATGCAGTTCTGAATAATCAAGGACTGGCTACATCTAAGCCAGTTCTTGTACTGTCCATCACTGAATCTGGCTGGTGTACTCATGCTTTGAGAGTTCCTGAAAGAACACTACGACAATGATACAAACTACATGTCAGTAGGAACTTGTATTCTGTCATACATACTTTTCCAAGGATGCAGCTCCAATGCAGCAAGTCCCATCAAACACATTTATATAAGCCTGACAATTGGCTCTGATTGTCTTTTTATTGCATGTGATTACCAGTGCTTCCCAGCTAGTATGAGATTTTGAATAATGACAGGCGGGGGGAGGTGTAAGAAGAACCAAGAACTAAATTCAACTGCAATAAATTCAAAAGAATAACAAAATAAATGTAACCAATCCATGAATTTAGGTTGTGCCCTGGCACCCGAGACCCTAAGATTTCATCTTTAGTTCTTTCCAAGGTACCCATGGGTCACATAAAAAAGACCCAAGAAAACAAAGATAAAAAGGCATTATAGTTTATTTTAGTTTGAATCAAGCATATCCCAAGTTTAATTAACAGACTGCGCTGATGGACAAAGAAGCATAAAACAATCATGCTGATTGACAAAGAAGCATAAAACAATCAGCTAAAAGCATATTTATATTATTTTAAATATGTACTGACTGTATGTGGTATGCATACACCACCAAACAAGATAACTCTGAGTTATCTAGTTCCTGCATGCATAGAGAAAATACACTTTTATTAACAGATATCTGCCTTTATGACCCTAACCATAAGGGCAAGCCATCCACGAAGTTTTACCCCAGTATGTGACATTTAAGGTATGTAATTGTGCAGAAGCAATTGTTCTTCTTTCAGTGACCTTGATTTTTAACTTTTGACCCTAAATCAGTCATCTTCCTTTTCCAAAATGCAAGTCATCCATGAAGTTTGGTCAAGGTATGTCATGTAGAACTAATATTATTGTGCATAAACTATCTGCTTTTCTTTCAGTTACAGTGACCTTGAACTTTCAAAAAAAGGCTTTGATGGATCATTAAAATTATTGTACAGAAATTATTTTTCTTCTTTTAGTCTGTGTGAACTTGACCTCTGACCTTTCCATTCTGAATCAACAAGATTCTTCCTTACACCAAGTGCAAGACATCCACAGAGTTTAGAAACTGTAGATGGTGCAGAAGTGTAGTTATTGTTGTGACCTTAACCTTTGACCTTTCAACCCAAAATTGGGAGGTTTCTTCCTTACTGCAAATGCAAGTTATCCACATAGCTTAGTAACTGTATATAATGTTGAGTACAAGTTATTTAGAGGAAATTGCCTCCCCCCTTTCATTCAGTTACTGTGACATTGATGTTTGAGCTTTGGGAGACCAAACTCAATATCTCTCTTCTTTATCCCAAGTTTGGTAACTGTATGTGGTGCAACACTGAAGCTATCTGCAGCAACTCAATTGGTAACAAATGGAATGACTGATGCAATGTCTATTTAAATTGCACCCACCCACCCATTCTTTCAGTTACTGTGACCTTGATATTTGAGCTTTGGGAGTCCAAAATCAATATTTCTTTTCTTTATCCCAAGTGTAAGCCATCCATACAATTTGATAACTGTATGTGGTATAACACTGAACCTATCTGCAGAAACTCAATTTGTAACAAATGGATTGACAGATGGACAGCATGGTGTTATGTCTATTTAAATTGTTTTGTTTGTGAGTTTTTCTCAACGATTATCTGTTATTTATGATTGCATTTTGGACTTGACCTTGTCCAAAATCAAGTTCGTTGTGTGCCTGACCAGTACATTTATTTTGTAAACAAATCATAGTTATTATTTCTCTGTGAGTGTGGGTTAAATATGATCATTATCAATGGAAGCAAACATGTTTATCTTGACCTGAGTGAATCTAAGACACTGGAATTAACCCATGATAAACTTGGTTCACCTGATGTTTCCAATGTTCGTAATTACAATTTTAGTAATAGACCTTGTCTTGCCGATGACTAACAATATTTTAGAAATGAACTTTTGATCCTCATACTGGATCTATTTTTGTGTCTTAGCTTTAAATAAAATCCTGTTTACTTGAGAAAAATACTCATTCTTGCTTTAACATGTATAGTAGAATCATTCTTATTGTTGTGTTCAGTATTTGATTTGGGTGGAATTATTTATTCAAATAATTATTCATGGGAAAAATACAAAGTGCTCATCTATAGTTTTCTTGGACTGGAACATTAATTTGCGATCATAGTGAATGAAATCAGACAAAAATATTTTTAGACGATAATATTGTGACACATCAAAAGACTGTTAGCACATCATCACACCACTTGCACATTACCATGTTCAAGACTACTGGCACATCAACATATTCAATATTGGAACTTATTTGGAATACCACTGGAAATTCAGATGGAACTTTATACATTTGGACTTCTCAATAAAATTGTTAAGACTATTTGGGATTTATTTCATAATTCTGTAAGTTCTTTAAATTTTCACTTTGTATTCCAGGAAAGTAAATTATTTGTTAAATTTTACAAAACTTGTTGTTTTTTGCTCTTTTTTGTTACTTAGTTAAAAATGATAAATTACAAATAATAGCGACATAACATGATCCGTGTGATGACTACAAATCATAAGCATTGCCACCAACAGGTTATATAATTTTGGTCACTGAGTGAACTTGTATTTTCACATTCTTAACCTAAAATCAATTACTTTTTCTTACCTCAAGTGCAAGCTATCCACAATGTTGAATCGTGATATTTCATGGAAAAGTTAATTCTATTGTGCACAAGCCATTTTCCTGTTTTCAGTAGCCTCGACCTGTAATCTTCTGTCCCTGAAATTTAAAGTTATTATGCAGAAATCATTTTTCTTTCTTCAGTCACAATGACGGATAGATTTAAACTTTTGATACCCAAATCACTAGAGTTCTTACCCCTCCCACCCCAGTACAAGTCAGTCACAAAGTCTAGTCCATATCTTTGATGTAGACACAATGTCATTGTGCAGAAACCATTTTTATTTTTGCAGTGACAATGAACTGTGAACATGTGACCTCAAATTATTTAGGACCACAGCTGTTCATTAATGTAAACTGTATAGTCCCTGCATGTAAATTAATTAAGGCTTGTTCCCATTGCTGTAGATAAAATGTGGAAAAACAAATGTACAGATAAATTGATACAACTTGAAACCTCTGATCCTTTCATAATTCTTCTTTTCTTATGACCAGGAGGAAATAGGACAACCAAACATTAGGCACCTTTAACAGTTTCCATTTTTGAACATTTACTTGGAAGTAAAATATTCTACATTTGACTGCAAGGTGTGCAACAGATATATATATATATATATATATATATATATATATATATATATATATATATATATATATATATA
>JAECUM010006649.1:0-16272 GCA_016617855.1 Megalonaias nervosa | reverse complement strand
GTTTGTGCCGTCCAAAATCAAAATCATAAACCATCTATATATATTTCATAACCATATATCACAAACAAAACAGCTCCCTGACAAAAAAAAAAGTCATGGGAGCTAATATTTATTTTTATGTTAAATATATATATATATATATATATATATATATATATATATTTAACATAAAAATAAATATATATATATATATAATAAACCATGAAAACATCAATGATATTATCTGTGCTATTAAAACACTAAAACATAACGGAATAAAAATATCTGATAATCTCGACCCTCAGAAAATCATGTGCGATTTTGAATTACTGCAACAAAGAAAATTTGATAATAAATATACACTATCTTCTAACTACAGATTTATAAAATTAATTTATCAATCCATGCTTGAATCACTAGCTATGGTAAACGACAATCAGGTAAAGTTATTTGCACCTCTTGCACGTTCTATCGAAAATATTAAATCCAAACTGTCTCACGAGTACGAAAGAAAAAAGATCGTGGATAATCGTGTAATGCAATTAAGAAAGATTATGCTATCTGATTCTGTAAAAAATGATAATGACGCTGAGAGCGGTGAAGATGAACCCCTGACTGTAATTATGGCTAAACAAAATCCTTGGGAAAATTAACAGAGTCGAACTATTTGTTTTTGTAAGAAGACAGAATTAGACATATTCAAATACTATCCGCTGATTATATATTTTCGAAAGGGCAGATCTAGTAATATTATTTGCGACAAATTGTACCGATCGTGAATTTATGCTAAAATGTTTTGCAGCCGCATATATTGATAGAAAAGTAATTTCCTGTCCTGTTTCTGTATTTATTGATTTAATAGATCTTCTTTCAAACTTTTTACATTTTCCAGTATTTCCACGTGCGGAATTTTGACTTTGTGTAATAACCTGTAAATTAGATAACCGATTATTCTGGGGGTCTCCATCAATGTGGTCAACTACAAGTCCATCTTTAATGACCCCAAAATGACATTCAAATATGAATTTATGTGAGTAATAATGTTTATTTTTCCCAGCATGAAATCTAAGATAACCAGTATTACAAATATTACCGACTGGTTTTTTCAATCTACAGTGTCTGATTACACCTTCTCGAGATGCTTCATATTTGGTAAAGATTGGATGTGACACAAACTCATTTTGCTCCATTATATATATAATATTATTTGTCTAAATCATTATTTTGAAATCTAACCAGATAATCTTCTTCTGTCTTTATAGGAGATTTACCTGATAATGTATTATTTTTTTTGTTATAATATCGTTTTAGTTCTCTATATTTTTTTCCGCCACATTTTAGACACAATTGAGTTTTTCCTCTTACTCCAACACCGCATTTCACACACGGTATTGGTCCTGTACTTCCATTTTTGATACTCTGTGCATGATTTCCGCAGTAATTGTTCACACACGATTTATTACAAGTAGAAGTATATCCAATTTTGAGCCAAGCACATTTGTTTTGTGTTTCAATCATATACAAAAGATTAATGTTCAATTAAATATATACTTGCCCTAATTATAATATGGAGGAATTATCCGTTATTGAACCTTCCCCTGCTAGATTTGACCTTGACAGACTATCAGAATATAAACTCAGTACTTCGATGCAGGATCTGGCATTAATGGTAACCGAACGTATTCGTGAAGCAAAAAAAGAATTTCGTGACGATGGTGCAGTTAATACATGGTCAACCATCAGAGTTGGAAATGTTACTAATATGATGAACGACAAACGAGGAAAAGTAATTATTAATCACCTTGATAATCAAAAATATTTTATTTTAATAAAATTTATTGTAAATACAGAAGAAGATATTTGGATTATTCGTGATAAGCGTGATCCAGTCCGTGTGCAGTCCGGGGGTAATATTGTTCTTTGAGTAATAAATCTAAGCCCGGAATACTTACTGGCATTGATAAACCTTACTATATACAAAGTTATCCAGCAACTGCAGTTGTATATGGAATATTTCCGCTGAATGATAAACCTAATGTTGCGGATCTGAAACCGATGAAAATATCAAGAATAAACTGCGTAGCTGAACGAGTTACATAACATTTTACAAATGCGATACGTGGTAATGGTTTAACTGATTTAAGACATAAAAAAATAAACAAATGGGCAGAGTCCGTTAAAGATGCTGGTGCATCTATTAAGGATGTTGCTGAACTAGAAAAGTTATTAAGATTTCCAATAACAGTAAAACACTAACCGGAGAGATATTATACGAACCAAAATATATAAAAATTGGAAACCCTATAACAATCGTTGATCATAATGCACATGCATGGACTAATGCTGTAACGATATTTCCACGAGATAGAAAAGTTAAGTTTTATAACGGTGATATCTTTGATTTTATTAAAAATATCAGCAAAAGCGACCCTGTATCCGTTTGGTTATTTCAGAGTTCGGAATATGATCATTACGATCAGTTTGTACGGCCTAACGGTGATATTTATCGTACAGAATTTCTTCATGAAGAAATGGAACATCTTGCATTGAAATATACCCCTGATGATGTCATAGTTGGACAATTACTGAATAACTGTTTTACCGTACCATCGGTTGCTGCCCATTTCGCTCAGGAGAAAAATTCATGGAAAACGACACGATCGGAATTCCTTGAAGATGTCAAGAAAAGTTGTATAGAATATGGTCACGGTGGGTTATGGAACACCAAATACAACCATAGTGATGTTATCTCAGTTGATATGGTAGCGTGTTATCCTGGTAGTTTTCTTGGATATGGAGTATGTTCTAAGTACTTTAAGAGATTCGACATCCTACACATGACATGACCAGGGTTGCGATAAACGGACATTTACCAGATTTTGACTTAACCGGATTTGCTCATGTAGAATTATTCGAATTTGCAGAAAATCTCCATCCGATTACTTATGCTTGGTTTGGAAGACATTTTTCAGAGCGATGTTGGGTTCCGATAGTACTATTGCGATATATGCTTGATGTTGGATTTTTAGTATCGTTGAGAATAACTGAAGTAATTATATCGTATAGTTCACAGAAGCAAGTTTGGTTACCAGAACCGAACAGATTTAATATCGATGATACCAGAAAAGAATTCCCTGATATTGATGAAGATCATATTATGAAAATAAATAAATGCAGAAACGAATACGATGAGAAATTTACAAAAGATCTCGGTAGAAAGATAATCGGTAAATTTACTCAAGGTGGTTCATACGATTATAAACGACATTGTATAAGATTGATTATGGACGATGCTGAACTAGATTTTATAATCGCTGATACAACTGAGAAAAATATGTTTATAAACAGATGTAATGCTTATTTATCAGATGGAACGAAACTAGGTACCATTGTGAGTTATCTTGATGGCGAGTCACCGCAGTTTATTCATTTAAGATCTTCGATGTTGGCATATGTTTCTATAAATCTATTATCGATGATAAATAAATTTCCTCGTTACGCCGTCAGAGTCGCTACGGATTCATTTTATGTACATAAAAAATATAAGGATTTATTAAAACTCGGTAATGGTGAATGGGGGACGTGGAGGATAAAACAAGAAAATATATTTAGTTACTCTGAATCTGCAGATGTTGAAATTGTGGAGATATATTACAAAAATAATAATCAAATATTAAAATCATCTGCACCATCTGTGTATGATCCTGTGGCTAGACATAAGACTGTTTATCTTAATGGGTGTGGAGGATCAGGTAAAACAACTCGTGCGATTAATTTATTTATGAATAATAGTTCAGATATAATTGTTTTGACACCGACGCACAAACTTGCTAGAGAAATAAAGCAACGAGGAGGAAAATCGTGTACATATCACAGTTTCTTTAGATGGTGCGGAGACACGTGGACTCCATCGCGGATGGGTGAAAAATATATACCTAAATATATTATATGGGACGAGATATGCACGGTGTCGTTAGAAACACTAAAAATATTTCTTGAATGGTTATTGACAAAGAATACTGCTGTGATTATGTGTGGCGATCATGGTCAACCACCACCCTTTGTTGGACAGTCTCCACATGAATGGCTAAAGAATAACGCAAATTATTATGAAGAAATACATAATGACCATAGAGCTATTGATGAACCGCTGAAGGAATTTAAAAGATTAATCAGACTACAACCAGATAAAATACAATGTGAGATAATGCGTAAAGTAATTCCAGAGACAACTATGAGTGATTTTTGGATTTTATGGAGACCTGCTGATTTGATAGTCGCGAGTAGAAAGATAGTTCGTGATGAACTGCAAAGGAAATTATTTACGTTACATAAAGAAAAGTTTCCAACGTTACCTGTACCTTTGTGTTATCGCCCCTCAGATACTCGACGACAGAATATTGATGTTGAAATACCAGGTACCTTGGTTCCACCAAGGGTACAGAATCTTGTCTTGAATGATATTATTTTAGTCGATATTAATGTCGTTGAGAATGCGCTGAGTATGAATAAATCGCCGTGGACGTTAGGGTACGCTATAACGATTCACTCGTCACAGGGATTAACTATAACTGATACTAAAATCTGGATTGTAGATGATCGGATCGAATGGTCAAATTTAGTCTATCTCGCCGTATCTCGAGCCAGGAGAATATCTCAACTACATAGGGTTATTATGAATTTTATAGAAAATAATGATCAAACTGTTAATAATGACGTAATAATAAAAAAATTATCTGGTTATAAGCAGTGTGACAAAAAAAATAATCGTGATTTTGATATTGATGTTGAATTTATTATAAAACTAAAACAATTACAGAATAATAATTGCGCAAGTTGCAACTGTAATATGTCATGGCAGTATTCGAATCCAAGACAATTTACCGTAGACAGAATTAATAGTGATCTCGGTCATATACGTGATAATGTAATGCTGACTTGTCTTGAGTGTAATCGACGTCGAGGTTCTGGACGTTTACAAAATTGAGCTTGGTGGTAATTGTGTATCCTCAGGAATTACTTGTAATTGTTCACGTACAAATCCACGCTGAGGGGCAGTAGAATCTAATCTGTATATTGGAGGTCTACCAGTGGATCTAACCACGCTAGAAATTTTGTGTGTAGTCACGCTCCAGATAGGATCGGTTGCTCTTTTTTTACCGCCTTCAAGTTCGCCAGGTTCATATAAATATCTAACTGTAACATTACCTAATACTGGTTGAGAGAAAGATTCATGTCGTCCGTAGCCATTGGGTATATATTTTTTTTGATCGCATTAGAAGGTTTCATGGAAGTTGCACGAGTAATTTCATTATTCAACGCAGCTATCACACTCGGTAATCTTGCAACCCATTCACGAGATCTATCCTTGAGGTCAGTAGATATTTCCTTTGCGTATTGGTATCCGAATAACCGCTCAGCAAGAGTTCTATTAAATCGTTCAACGATTGCCTGATCACGATGAATTTCAGTATGTCCTCGTCTGATTTTAACGTTGTGTTTGTTCATCAACGATGATACTACTCCAAGAAATTCTTTACCGGGATCAACCTGTAGTAGTTTTGGCCATCGTAGACCACCTCGATGATAAATTCGTTCGAACGCAGATGCAACTTCGGATGCTGTTTTTGTTGATAATGGCTCCGCTTCTTTATATCTACTAGCAATGTCAACGACAGTTAACGCGTATTTGTATGTGCGTGATTTTCGTCCACGTGTTTTAATGGTATCGTGTGGTAAAAACAGTATATCCGCTTGATGAACTTCATTAGGAACGCTAACATCAAAATGCGCATACTGAATTCTTTTAGGTGGACTTAGGAAGATTTGCCATATTGCCTGTCGTGCCAACCATGATGCAGCAACATTACGTGAAACTTTTGCTGCTTCGGCGAGTTTACTAATCGCTGCTTTACCTCTCCAGAATCCTCTCGGGGAATAATAAACAGATTCCATTATGATAGTTATATAATTTAATTGCCAGCCCCTAACACTAGTTTACCTTTCATAGCAGTCTTTACTAGAAAACTAGCTAATTTTTCTCTGAGAGATTTATTAGGTATAGAATTTAACGCGTGAATCAATTTCACATCCGCAAGATGTCGGTGTTGCAAATCCTTACTTTTATACGCGACATCATGAACGTGACATGCTTGATCGATCTTATTTACTGGATACTCTCCGGGTCTTGGTTGATCTTGATCATCAAGTCGGATATCGAGACGAGTTCCTGGGCCACAATAATTATATCCGGGTAAATGTTTCTCACCGGGATATTTAGCCCATGGAGTTCCTGGTAATTTTCCTAATAAAGCGGCTATATCACCCCCACCTGTCTTTGTTCCCGACTTAGTCATGGAGACAAATTTATATTTCTTGGTACCACATTTCACACACTTGCCTGTAAGTGCACGTCTTTTATTTTTTGTTGTTACTGTCGTTAATTCAGTAGTATCAGTAGGTGCTCTGCATCGAACACAATATAGACTCATATTATTTATTATATGGATATAATTGACTTTTCTGCGACACGAAAACAAGAACCAGTAAAGCACCATCCAGCGCTTCCGAATTCTATCAGAATGATTATAATAGGGCCATCTGGAAGTGGAAAGACGCAATTATTGCTTAATCTAATAATGCGATGGCTGAATTGGGATAAATTATATTTAGTAGCGCCATCTGTAGATGATCAGCGATGTTACGAAGTACTTAAAGATTTTAATGAAAACGCAAAATCGTTACATGAAGACAATATCATAGACTTTATTACTGATATTGATGAAGCGCCATCCGTAGATGATCTCAGGGCCACTGGCCCTCATGGATTCATTAATAATTTAGTAGTGTATGATGATGTTATGCTGGACAAACAATCAAATCCAGCTAGAACATTTTCACGAGGTAGACATAAAAATACAGACGTGATTTATGTTACACAGAGATATACACAAATTCCAAAAGTAATCAGAGACAACTGTAACATTTTGGTTGTGTTTAATGGCGTAGATAATCATACGCTGCAGAATATTTATTATACTTGGTGTTCAGGCGACATGGACATGAATAAATTAAAAAATTTCTTTTCAAAAGCACAAGCTGCTCCCTTTGGTTTTGTAACAATAAATTTACATGATCCTAGGTCAAGATATCGCAACGGACTTGATATAATTTTTGGATAAAAATCATAGCAGCAGTAGAGCTAATTTAGCTGAGTGTGGTTCTCCAATACTCATTATTGATAATATCTATATGGCTGTTTAATTTATAGCAGCAGTAGAGCTGTTGAAGGACATACGCGTAGTGACCAGATTGTGAAAAAATCTGGTCAATTAAAGAAGTTTTCATTATTAAGACAAAAATGTTTTTTTTTCAGCCTTCGTAGGAACCCTTAATTTTCAAAAATAAGGTCTCTACAAAGTTGTAGGGTCCAGCTCTACTGCTGCTGTTGTGTTTCTAACGGCATTATCAGCACATTATTGGCTACTAATAAATCATGTCTATGAAATGGGAACTAAATGACACTGAAAACCGAGGCGTTCAACCCTGGCTGGCATGGACGGGTATCGAACCCGCGTCTCTTAGATCACTAGTCCCATGCTCAACCACCTTAGCCACTGCGGGTGCATGCTTTACATTTAATGATAACGTCCATATTTTAAAATCATCTTCGTTCATTTCTGAAGTAATATATTTTAGATAAGCGACCAATAATTAAAAGTCTAGAACAAAGACTTCCTTGCCGATTTTTTTTTTTTCAAAACTTATTGGTTTCTGGTGTTATGACAGTGGCATGCTCGTCCTCCCCAAAAAGAAGAACACCCCCCCCCCCCAAAACAAAACAAAATAACGTTCATATGTACCTAACCTAGAAGGTCTTATTTTGAGGATTTTACTTAGCTTAGTCCAGAATATTTTAATGTTTTAAAGTTTATAATGAAGATTTGTATAAGGGTGAGTACACGTTCATATAAACACTCTGATTTATTGTTTGGAAGGAGTATTTAAGAAATCTTTTGCTTTCTCTGGTTGGGCCTTAAGGAACTGTTTACAGCACGTTATGCAAAATGACCTAATGATTCCGCTTTTAAGAAATTATGCTTCTATGAGTATAATCATGATTTTATGACTAAATAACATTTGTTTTTTGGTACCTGTGATCTATCAATGAGATAATAGTTTATTAACCTTGTAAAATTTGCATTAACTTTTGTCATATTTATTTTCTTTTATGCAGGCGATATTAATCTTGCATATTTTTACTAATTACATGCATTTTCGTTTGAATAGCAGCGCCATATTCTAGCCCAGTGGTTCCCAAAGTGGGCCGTACCTCCCCCCGGGGGGGGGGGGGGCGGGCGATGGGAATACCGAGTAGGGCGCTGAAGCTGAATAATACTTATACGGGGTAAGGTAGGGGGCGCTAAGGATAATCAAGTGTGCGGTGGCCCGAAAAAGTTTGGGAACCACTGTTGTAGCCAGTTGTGTCACTTAGAATAATAATAATAATAATAATAACAATAATAATAATAAGAAGAAGAAGAAGAAGAAGAAGAAGAATTATTATTATTATTATTATTATTATTATTATTATTATTATTATTATTATTGTTGTTGTTGTTGTTGTTGTTGTTGTTGTTGTTGTTGTTGTTGTTGTTGCTGCTGTTGTAGTAGTAGTGGTAGTAGTAATAGTAGTAGTAGTAGTAGTAGAAAAAGAATGATGTAACTAATATTCGATGTTAAAATGCCTGAATTTGAGATTAACGCGATGCAAATCATTTATAAATGCATTTAAACTTGTAAGAAAGTTGCAGACATTTAATTAAGCACGTGTTTTAAACAGTTACCTGATTAGGCTTGCTTTGTAGTTCAATGACTCTTGTTATAAGGAATCTTACACTGGCACACAGAACATTCTTCAATTACACATATCACCTTGCACACACATATATACGTACAATGTTGGTTATTTTTAGAAAAGGTGTTTACCAATGGTGTTCAATAATAGTTCACCACTCCTGTCGCTACTGCAATGCGGGGAGGGGTATTCAAGAGAGTTACCCAAAATCCCAAATTTTATACACGGATGGAGCTGGGCGGGGTGCTTTCTGAATGTTTGCAGTGGGGCCAAAAAATTTGAAGTTGCGCCGCACGGTTCTTATTATCCAATTGTATTTCAAAGATACTATTACTGATGTAGTCATGAAATATATTACTGGTGCGTATATGAAAGATATCATTACTGGTGTTGTATGAAAGATATTATTACTGGTGTTGTATCAAAGACTGTATTAGTGGTGTTGTATGAAAGATATTATTACTGGTGTTGTATGAAAGATAGTATTACTGGTGCTGTATGAAAGATATTATTACTGGTGTGTGTATGAAAGATATTATTGCTGATATTGTATGAAAGATATTATTACCTATGTTTATGAAATACTATTACTGGCGTGTACATGAAAAATATTGCTGCTTTATGTATGAAAAATATTATTGTTATATATATATATATATATATATATATATATATATATATATATATATATATATATATATATATATATATATATATATATATAAACGAGATATTGCATTATTCTCGTTTGTATTTTTCTGACGATATATTGGTACATTGTCAGGAGGAACGTCTTAGTATGAAAAATCAAGCGTTGCTTTTTTTCAGTGATTATTATCCTCCAGCTTATTCCTTAAAGTCTTCGAGATTTTGTTATTCCTACCGTCTTTCCGTCCTTTTATCTTTATCACATCTCTTCCTCGCCTGCATTGTGGGAATGTACCAAAACACCTTAGTAATGTTACTCCTGTGAAAATCATCTGTAAGTGGGGGAAATGGGTGCCATCCTTGACTCTAGTCCCTGAAGTTATTGTAATGGAGGGGATGAGGGGAAGAGGGGATTGGGAGTTGGGGATGAGTGAAGATTAGATCTGCAGACATTTAAATTACAATCATTCCCAAATATTTGCCGACAAAATTTCAAATATGCAGTCACATCGTGAGGACGCACCATCTAGCACTTTGACTCTGTTTTTCACAGACATAAAAATTAACATATTTTCTTGAAGACCTGGAAAGTTCATTTAGGTTATGACAGGACTTATTTTTGCAATCTCACAAAAAGAACGTTAAATCACAGAAATTTCTCCACCGCTAAAAATTCTTACTATACGGTATGTGAATGACTTTGCGTTACGACTCTTACTATGGGTGTGACTTCTGTGGTCAAAAGGTGGCATGAAGAACTTTGCTTTACGACTCTTACTATGAGTATGACAACCGTGGTCAGAGGGATGGCAGGAAGGACTTTGCTTTACGACTCTTACTATGGGTGTGACTACCGTGATTAGGTGTAGCAGGAAGTTGGTGAGTGGTTGAGTTGGTTGTAATATGCAGTGAAAGGCATGGGAGTTTGCGATGGCAAGCCATTGCAGTTTTTACTCTAGGCATATTGCCAGACTTTTCGTACGTAGGTTCCCCAAATGGGAACCATACAAAATCACGGGATTGAATGCATGGCTACCTCCTGAGGTTTCTGCGAGGAAATAACTGGTCAAATGTGCTAAACTTTTAATAACAATGAAAACAGAAATGTTCATAAGGAATGTCAAAAATATAAAATGTACTCCATATAAACTGAAAAGTATATATGGCAGGAAAACAGTAATAGCTTGTAATGGAATATGAATTTAATTATTGGTTTAAGTTGTAAAATTGATTCTTATAATTGTTGGTTTCTACTCTTTTCGTTTCTAATTTCATAACAGTTAATTTGAGTGATTTACTAAAATATCTTTTATCAAATATTGTACATCCCGTCATACCAGAAGGATTCCTAATTATGTTACGGACTTCCCCGTCTAAAAATAGCTTGACTACTAGTAAGTTATCTGACACTTCAAGGTGTGTTCCGAGGCTCAAACATACACGCCTCGAGACTGTTTTACTAATAGACAACTTGTTGATGACGATGATGAGATGAACTAGTTTTAATATATAATAATGTATTCTCATTGGATTAATACAGTTTTGATCCGCTATTTGAGTTAATTTGTTAATCGTTGTTCGTAGAATGGTCATGTCAATATTGCAGAGTGGAATCTCTCTCTCTCTCTCTCTCTCTCTCTCTCTCTCTCTCTCTCTCTCTCATATTATAGCTAAACATAACTAGTTATCATAATTGCTTTGGTACAGTACACCAGACACACTTTATCGCTCTTACCTTAGTTTTCTAAGACATGTTTACAGTCTCATTTGTTCATTCACATTGATCATTTAACTCCCTTAACAGTAAATTGCAGTTGTTGCGCCCAACTGTTCTTGGTAAACTAGCTGTGGCAGATTTTGAGTTATGCATTATACATGCGAAGCAGGAGAGACATGGCATTCAAGAAAATTTTCTGAGGTTCATTCTTAGCACAGATCTTTCGATATTTTTATTCAATTATAAGCGTGAGAGAAGAAGAAGAAAACTGAAATTTGGATTGTTTTCATATATAGGAAATAGAGAGATTCCATACATGGGTTGCCAATATGATTGTCGCTTGCAAAATGGGTACATTATGTTATGTATATCTATTTTGTGTGTTTCACTTTTGGCACGCCTCTGTAGATTGCATATGTGCTCTGAATAGGAATTGACAATTTTTTTAAATTAATCGTAATAATCGTAATAATGAACCTGTGTACAAGATTAGGGTGATCTCCCATTGGATGGTTGAGTCAGGCGGATCCTGTTGCAACCTGGGGTTTTGTAATATCAGTCGGGTAGAAGTATTGCGACATCGATCGAATAGGAATATATTACGATGTTGAGCCGTAAGGGTGTATATAAGGACTTAGGGTTGATCAGTTCGTTTATTCTTATTTCCTATGTTCTTGTTTTATTGTCAGTCTGCATATGTGTTTAATGTTGTATTTAGATATAGTCTGAGACGAAATCATTTGTTTGGATTATTCATTGGAATTACAAAGTTCTCTTTGACTCTGGACTAAATTATTATCCTGGAATTATTGTGAATTTATTCAAATGAGTTCAGAGTAATGCTATTGTGATACACCAAAACATTTTTCAGGTTCGAAGATCTGGAATTCATTCGGAACACTCGATTCTTTTGGACTTGTGTAGAACATTGTAAGACTATTTGGATTAATTTCATAATACTGAAAGTTCACCCTAAGATTTCTTTTTATAACTTACAGAATTAAATTATTTCTTAAGTTTACAAAACTTGTTGGTTTTGCTTCTTTCTGTTATTTAGTTTATAACCATAGAGTCGTAACAAGTACACAACTTCTTGGACAAGGGCCAAATGTCACTTTGGAATTCGTGTGCCTTTCCTAAAGGTCAAGGTCACAGCTTAGTAAAACGCGAATCTGAAGAAGAAAAAAAATGTATTACTTGCTTTGTGGCGTTTTAGATAAGAAATGATTTTGCAAGAAATAGAATCATTTTTGCCAGTATTTACAACAACAAAGACATATCTACGTTTCAAGTTCGACACGTAAATTTAGATTAAGCAAGTAGCAAATGGAAATTTCATTTTGGTTGCTTAAAATGTTTCATACTTTGAATACCTTATTCCTTTTGCATGCTTTACATGGTCACCCCACCACTTCAGCTACGCCCCAGAAGGATTGATCGGAATACAAATACTGTTGTGGACAAACGACCACGCAATCATATGCCAGAGTACAGAGGCAATGTTAAATGCAGTATTACTGAGGACATTACATATAGACAGGCAGGATGATATAATCACCACCTTTTCTTTAAAACGCCTGAAGGGTTATACATTTCAAAATAAATACATTAATGTGATCATGGTTTTGCCTTAGTGGGTGTGAGTATGTTTCTTACTTTTTTTTATTCATTTGTTTATTCGGGTGTGTGTGTGTAATTCTTTATTCTTTTAATTGGTGTACAATCATTATCAGGTTATACTTTAATTATACGATCGGGCTGCTTCCGGATTACTTAGGCATCATGTGTTATTGTGACGTAAGCGACTCCACCATCAGAATTTCAAGTACTGTTTGAGTAAATTTTGTGTGTGTGTGTGTGTGTGTGTGTGTGTGTGTGTGTGTGTGTGTGTGTTTTAAATCTTACTTTTAACGGTATTTGATGTAAAAGGTATTTATCTTGTAATTGACCATTACACCATGTACCTGAGCAGTCTAAAATGCCTCAAACCTTTTGCTCGGACAAAATGTTTGCATAAAGTAAATTGTTTAGTAGTCATATATTAATATGCATTAATCATATATTATTCTGTTTATGAGATGCCTCCAAAATGTATGGAAATGAAAAGAAAACCGTTCCAGTCTGTTCATTTTTAAAGAAATGGGTTTGCAAATTAAGAAGACAAAAGTTCTGTGTAGTTTGTTTTTGTTTTACAAATATTCTCCTTACAAACGTAACTCCAAGAACATAAAATGCTGCGATCGCATGCACAGAATAATGAGAGACTGAAAAACGGATAAATAAGTCCACGTTATCACGTGTCACCATGAATACATACCTAACTAGAATACACGTATTTTCTGTCAGTATTATTAAGACCATAAACACAATTTTGCTCTGAGGTACATCTCATTATTTACGTAGCAATTTGTGTATCGAGGATAAGTGTACATCTCATCATTTACGTAGCAATTTGTGTATCGAGGACATCTCATTATTTACGTAGCAATTTGTCTATCGAGGACATCCCATTATTTACGTAGCAATTTGTCTATCGAGGATAAGTGTACATCTCATTATTTACGTAGCAATTTGTGTATCGAGGACATCTCATTATTTACGTAGCAATTTGTGTATCGAGGATAAGTGTACATCTCATTATTTACGTAGCAATTTGTGTATCGAGGATAAGTGTACATCTCATTATTTACGTAGCAATTTGTGTATCAAGGATAAGTGTACATCTCATTATTTACGTAGCAATTTGTCTATCGAGGACATCACATTATTTACGTAGCAATTTGTCTATCGAGGAATCTCATTATTTACGTAGCAATTTGTGTATCGAGGATAAGTGTACATCTCATTATTTACGTAGCAATTTTTGTATCGAGGATAAGTGTACATCTCATTATTTACGTAGCAATTTGTCTACCGAGGACATCTCATTATTTACGTAAGTAGTACAGATAGATGATGATCCTCTCTCAGAGACCCCCCTGCCCCCCAAAACGTTGTATGTTAACATTTTTGTCAGTATCCCTTTTTAGCTCAAAATGATGACTTTCACATGATAAGGCTTTTCTAACACATTTTCTGACAAAAATATGCTTTGTGGGCAGGGGGGTCTCTGAGATAGGATGCATCATCTATCTCTACTACTATGACAGTCTCTTTTATTAGCCAAAATAATATTGATACAAAATGTTATATTAAACAAATGAAATATATATAATGGCTTACTATAAACCATCAACAAGACATGTTGGATTTGATCTAACAATAAGATTTTGTAAAAGATTTAATTCGATCAAAGCAGCGTCAGGTTATACCGGTATAAAACCTAAAATAATAAGCGATTGTATTAAAAATGTAGGCTATCATATGCCGCCGAAATATGGGTCAGTATGGTTATTCGCGACTGAAAATGATATGAGAATAGCGGGATGGGCAGATGATGTGATGACATTTATCGATAATATGGTTGATATATTATTTGATAAGGATATTTCTAAGCAAAAATATACAGCGCGAGGTGACATTCGGTCTACCATTCCATAGTTATATCAGATAAACCTAATGAGGTTCCGAATCTTTGTTTAGACATTTACCCCCAAAAGAACCCCTAAATATCCGAAACCGAAACTTTAGAGGCTCAGAGGGCTGTCCGTACGTGTAGGTTTTGTTTGCCCCCGAAAGAATTCCTAAATATCCGTAACCGAAACTCTAGAAACTCAGAGGGTTGTTTATACACATGTAGGTCTTATTTTAGTGACCAACCAGATTCTGTTTATTGCCTTACAAGAATTCCTAGATATCCGTAACCGAAACTCTAGAAACTCAAAGGCTGATTAGTCTTTGTGACCTGGAATCTCATTAGGTTTATTTTTAGTTTTGCGATTGTGTCTTTTGGAATGGCCCTTGTGTGGGGTACCCCTTTAGTGAAGTCACAAGGTCACGACCTCATATCACCCCCCGCTGTATATTTTTGATGAGATGATATGATGATGATATGATGATGTGATGATGATGATATGATGAAATGCCGTCTTCACGCCAGCACACCAACCCCCAATGATCAACCAATGGGTGATTCACAAAAGTGAATCCACCACGTGTTGACGTAGTGGATTGGTGTACTCTGAAGACGGGGGGGCTGGAGCCCCCAATAGATTATAAATCTTGGCCTAAAATCGCCTCCCGCAGACATATGTCTTTCACGAGTCTCGAACCATGACCCCTAGGATGAGAGTTTCAGCACGTTATCAATTGAGCTATCGGACGCATTTACGTGTTTAAGATAAAATAGTTATCATATGGTTACCAAAAGCACAGTAGTCCTAAAAACTACAGTGTTCGATTTTCTTAACAAAAACCACATTTTATTTTTCCAATTTCCAAAAAATATAGAAATATATAATTCTGCATAACACGAATAATACTGTATAGCCGATTTCTTAACATATAAGCAACAGAATTCTCTGTTCGCCGTTACCATGGAATAATCAATAACAGACCTAATAACTACAGCCAGTCACTAGACAATAAAATATTGATTGCCTGTTATGCACTCTGTGAAACCTGTAAGTGGATGTTATGTAAACAAAGAATACAGTATTATTATTTTGTCAGTTTGGAGCGAACTGCATAGAAGAAATCAAATAATTCGTATCCGCATATGCGTTCTTGCAAGTGGAAGTAAACTACAGACAAAAAATATGTAATAGCATTATGCAGATCATAGATTTTCTTGTTTGTTTCACTAATTAATTAATAATAAAACTGCACAGACTAAAATATGCCCTCGCATGATACATATAACCAGATCTGGTAATGTTGGCATTTTATCAAGTCATATACAGTTGGCCTTAGGGAGAAAATCTACAGTATTATTATTTACGTAAAGGAAATTTCTAGTTATTTTAACAAATACAGAACTGCACCAGAATTTGTAAGTCTTAAAAATGCTGTCATATTTACATTTCACTAAGAAATAAGTACAAGTATATATTTTATGTTCGACAACTTGTGAATGATTTTAAACTAAACCCTAGCGTTATTATCTCCCTTTTTTAAAAACTATATTTCTAAT
>JAECUM010006648.1:0-83305 GCA_016617855.1 Megalonaias nervosa | reverse complement strand
GGACAAAAAAGACAATACCATGAAAAGTCACACATGTCAATATGATTTTCTGTTCAAGAGCACTGATAACAGGATTTTAAAGATGGCTGATGTGCTGGCCATCCTGGATGTCTGACCAGGACCAACTAGACATTACAGGAAGTCTTTTACAATGTGGGAAGAAGTGGTACCATGTACAATATGGGAAGAAAATGTTACCATGTTCAATGTGGGAAGAAGATGTTACCATGTTCAATGTGGGAAGAAATTTGACCATACACAAAGTTAGAAGAATTAGTGCTACTGTGTGCATTGTGGGAAGAAGAGTTACTATGAAAAATATGGTGTCATGGAATAAGGCAAGAAAATAACTTGGTAATGCCTTACGAGTTTGTGCAATTGATATCATACATGCGTATAGCATTACATAACATAGTTTTCTATTTTTCTTCTCTTCTATAGTGACTGAGTAATACATGCATTTCGTTGTAGGTCACTTGCAGTGAGATACCCATATATCATGATGTGCATGTTTACTTTACCCTTGGTTCTTGCACATTTTTTTTTTACATAGTATTTATTGGAGGAATATTGTCATATACAGGCACACTGACTGCCTGAATCATGACAGGGAGTGTCTCTAGTACATGACTTAACTACAGCCATTGGGGTAAATAGCAGATCATACAGAAGAAATTTTTAAATTGTATCTTTATCTTTATGCCTTATATTCATATAACATTTTTATCTTTCATTCTTCAAGTTTTAAAGCTCTAGAAAACTGTACAGTGTTTGGGTAATGAGAATTATTTGTTTGATGTAATTGTAATTAGAAGGCTTTATATTGACATAGAAAGTAGTGGTAGCATGTATTTCATGGATTTCTTTTTTCTGCAATGTTTAGTGTATTTCTTTATGTTGGTCATGATTTATGAGATGTTAATATTTTAGTATTTTTAACATTTATTCAATGTAATAAGATGGCCAGCGGGTCTATTTATAACTGAAAAGGGCTAGAGGGGCTAGAAAAAGCAACATAGTTAATAGGGCTCACTGGGAAACATATAGCTCAAGTGGTAGCATAACCTACAGTGAAATAGCCTAGTTATTGGTGTAATATATTAATCAGCAGTATGGCAAAAGAGCTGTATTTGTAGCAGCAAGACCAGCGATGTGGAAAATTAGCTAGTAGAGGACCACAATTTGTGACAGAAATTCGTTGAAGGATTGGTTGTGTGGTGTGTTATGATTGGTTGGGGGTGGGGTGCTCCCAATATTTTATTTAACTATTTGTTGAGGTCCCACCCAGGCTAAATTCTGGTTGGAAGTTAAAGTAGTGAAAGATAGATGTACAGCTCCGAGCCCCCAGTCAGCAATGCTGATGGTTAAATGGTTGAATGCACAAAAAAGGGTGAAATTCAACGAATAACAATTTAATAACAATTCAATAATCAAATGATTCAAATTTCCCAAGTACATTCCTTCCACTTGACCCTTTAATAGTCTATTCCTTCCACTTGACCCTTTAATAGTCTATTGCATCACTTGATTAGTGTGAGATAGATTTCCACCTGTCCTTGTATTCTACTCATCTGTGTATTCTTCTCTCCTATTTCCCCCCAATTCCTTCTCTCTTCCTCCCCGACTTTCTCCAAATTCCTTCTCCTCCTCCTCGACTTCTCTATACTCGTTCTCCTCCTCCTCGACTTCCTCCTCCAGACTCCTTTCCTCCTTGTCCACCTTCTCTCCACCAACTTGACTTTTGTTGACTCTGACTGTTCTTCTAGTCTCACTTCCATCACTCGGGTCTCAACTGAACCGGACATTCTGTCCACCTAAAAGCTTCCTGTGAAAACACAAGGACGGTACAATATTTTTCCTTAGCCCTCTCATCTCACACTACATCCAGTCTATCATCAGATAATGGCTATTAAATTTCTTGGTCATGCATTCATTCACATCGAAATACTCATACATTCTTGTATGGTAAAACAATGTCATAATACAGCATGGTATCAATTACTTCTTATACATACATCAATAAATTCCATCACATCAATACATATTCCTAATCTTGTTGTACTAAACA
Organism: Megalonaias nervosa; assembly: GCA_016617855.1. Classification (NCBI taxonomy): domain Eukaryota; kingdom Metazoa; phylum Mollusca; class Bivalvia; order Unionida; family Unionidae; genus Megalonaias; species Megalonaias nervosa. The sequence continues at coordinate 81,237 of JAECUM010006648.1, read as the reverse complement.
ATATCACAATAACCAGATGCATTTCTTTACCTTACACTTATACAATGTACACAAATAATCAAATATCCATGCTCTGATATATGCATACATCCATAGTAACTAATCTTACATACTTCAACCATTTTCCAAACTCACAATTCAAGCATGTGTAAATTCTAACATAACACATCGATAAATGCACTGGTTTACTATGAAGTAACCTAATAATGAATTACAAAATTAATTCTGACCACAAGCTAACAATCTACAGAATTCTCTATGTAATACTCAAGCCCATTTCTCAAAAATGCATGTAAATAAAACACTACAAAGGTAATTCTACATACTAAATGATACTAGTAATTAAGTATACATACTACAAATAATTACAATTATGATGCCGTAATATTCTGCAAAATTCAAGTAAATAACTTACTGACTTTTTTGAAGCTTTGTCTTTCCTTAGAATCTGCTCTAAGTTTTACTGCCAAATTATGAGTGGCTTCTCGGAGTAATCCTATTTTTCAGTGATCTGTCTAGGCATCTACTAATCCTCTGCTTGTAAGTTATGAAGCTATAATTCAGACCTAAATTTTAATCACTCCCTCTATCTTAATTCCGGTTGGATATCACTGTGAACCGATCCAATCAAACTTAGTGGACAATGTCCACTAGCTGTCTGTCCATGTGTTGACGGATAAAAACATGCCCCGTTCACCCTGCAGGCTTCCCTTTGATCCTAACCTAACCTCTTAACACCTAGGTGTGAATAATACAAGCCTTTGTCAAATGACGTGAGCGGTCGCCTACGCCAACTCCAATTTCCGGCGGGTCACGGTAACCTTGCATAAGAGATTAATCTTTAGACATCAAACACATGGCTAGCTTATACATGACTCAATACCTGGGCTTAGCAAATGTGACACTTATTTTTAAAACATATGGTTGCATGAACCATACCGGTACACATTTTGAAAGCATTTGATTTTAGGAACCATACTTGATGAATTATTAGTGTTCAAGGTAGATTATTATTAGGACTTGTGTGTTTACTTACTGTCACATACTTTTTATGTTCACTTCATAAAATCTTATTCATTTGCATAGATTGTGTTCAGTGTTTTTACTCAATGCAAGATCCATTTGGTTTCAATCCTGTTACAGCGGGAAGAAGTGTTACCATACACAATGTGAGAAGTGATGCCACGCAAAATGTACGAAAAAGTGTTACCATGTACAGTGTGGGGAGAAAATGTTACCATATACAATGTGGGGAGAAAATGTTACCATGTACAATGTAGGAAGAAGTATTACTATGAACAATGTGAGAAGAAAATGTTGCCATATACAATGTGGGAAGAAATGTGTTACCATGTACAATATGTGAAGAAGTTCTTGCCACATTCCTCAATGACAAGTCCATGCTACATGATAAGTTCATCCACTAGTTTGACCTAATTTTGTACATGCTTAATTATGAAAGCTTTTAAAAATAATAAGCCTACCCACCCACCCCCATTTCAAACATACAAGGCAGATAGATGCCTTCTCTCCATTGTCATGGCTACTCAAAGGAGAACTAATCTTGATGACTGATATATGCACTTTAAAGCCTTACCATGGACTTTGGCTAGGTCCACATTTTTGGAGTATGCTTTCAGGTCCATCATAGACTGAAGATCTGCCTTCACTTTTGAAAACATTGGATCAATGGTATGCTCTTGCTTGGCATCTAAAATTATGAAAGTACTTATAAAAGTCATCATATGAATACACATCAATCCATTTGTGATAATGTCATAAAGACAAGAAACTGAGTTCATTTTGCAAATGTGAAACACATCTGTCAATTCATGATAACATCATAAAGACAAGAAACTGAGTGTGTTTTGCAAATGTGAAACACATCTGTCAATTTATGATAATGTCATAAAGACAAGAAATTGAGTGCATTTTGCAAATGTGAAACAAATCTGTCAATTCATGATGATGACATAAAGACAAGAAACTGAGTGTATTTTGCAAATGTGAAATGCATCTGTTATTCATGATAATGTAATAAAGACATGAAACTCAGCGCATTTTGCAAATGTGAACTGCATCTGTCAATTCATAATAATGTCATAAAGACAAGAAAAATTGAGTACATTTTGCAAATATGAAACACATTTATTAATTCAATATAAGTCATAAAGACAAGAAATTTTCTGCATTTTGCAAATGTGAAACACATCTGTCAGAGATGATTCTTCTGTATTAATTAGGACCATTAGACAGCCCAAATTTCCCTTGGCAGCCCTATAATTTTTAAAAAAATATCCTAATTAAAAGTAAGTCAGTCTTATTTCACCGAACTTTTCCCACAATCCGTTCACATCTGTAATGTACATTGGAACTTTACTTTATATTTTTCCTTATGAGAAGTCATCTTAAAAATACAAATGCTTGGCATTGTGCATTATTGAAAAGCTGACAAGGGAGCAGACAGCTCCCCATTTGTATCACATCCGACGTATATTCCTTTCTTAATTATAGCAATGTTTGTGGCTAGCTCTTTGGATAGTTGACAATAGATATGATAATGGTCAACATATTTTGGGCTTTGAATTGCTTAAATTCAATACACTCAGATTCATCTGCCAAGGTATGCAGGGGTAGAAATATTAGGAAAATCCATGGTTGTCCCTGGGCAATAAGCTTTGAAAAATTGGTTGCCCAGTCAATTTTCTGGTGGCCTGGTAAATTACTGTACAAATCAAACTCAGACAGATAGATTTGCACTTAATTGCTTGTAAATCATAACTGGTCCTTCTAATGGAGAGTGTCACACATGTTTACATGTTCATACACACAAATCTGTTTGAAATTAACAGATAAACAAACAATTTCCTTTTTCAAATGGTGTCTTGTATTCCAATAAATGTGAGTCCCCAAACCTGTAATGGTATTTATTGGTATATGAATGCAGATTCAGGGGCTGATTTATCAGACTACTGGTAGGTGTCCTGATGTCCATGAGCTTTCCAGCACAGTAGTTGGCCATCCTAACCAGAAACTTATTTATATTTTATGTTTATCTAAGCTTGCATCATTGCATGGGTCAGATATGTGCATCCTATTAAACATGCACTCTGGTTTAGGTTCATTCATTGGCTTTAATACCAATGTACCCTTTTATTGACTTTAATACCAATGTACCCTTTTATTGACTTTAATATCAATGTACCCTTTCACTGACTTTAATACCAATGTACCCTTACTTTGCCCTTAATACCTATCTACCCTTTCATTGTCTTCTATACCAATGAACCCTTTCATTGCCCTTAGTTCCAATATACCCTTTCATTGCCTTTAATACCAATTAACCCTTTCATTGCCCATAATACCAATGTACCCTTTCATTACCTTTAATGCCAATGTACCATTTCATTGCCCTTAATTCCAATGTACCCTTTCATTGTCTTTAATATCAATGTACCCTTCCATTGCCCTTAATACCAATATACCCTTTCAATGCCCTTAACACAACTATGACATGGCAGCCATTAGTACAGAAAACTTTTCCCAGATTTTATGAGTAAATCACATTTCTGTAAGATTTGGGATATTTTTGTACAGCATATATAACTTACTTTATCACACAATGTTAACACATTACTTACAAAGCATTATCACTACATTTGTTATAATGTCATACCAAATGTAGGTCACACTGTGACAAAAACCAAGAAATATTTCATAAGAACATTGAATTAATGCAGTTCAAGTTATATGATAAACTGAATGTCAAACTTGTGTTCATTGGAAATATTTATAAAATTCATTCAGTTCTACATAATACATCTTTAACATTAAGGATTTCATTCCATATTATGTAATTTGAATTGTTTCATATCATCTTATCTGATAAAAGCAATGACTGAAGATCGTGTACATACAATATAGAGGACAACTCACTTGCTGGTCCTTTTCCTTGTGCAAACATGAGAAACCAGTCTTCATTGAGGTCAAAGAAGGTTGCAGCTGAGACAGCAGCTCGCTTTTTACGTCTGCCACTTGAAAAATTGGTAGCTGTTTTGGCTCGAGAAAATGAGCAAGTAAAGACTCCATTTACCACACTTCCACCAGCCATTCCAGTAATACCATACTTAGGCTGTAAAGTGATTAAGCACCATATGTACTTGCTTATAAGACGATTCCAATTACAATCTGTATAGATCCATATCTGCCATTGCATAATGTATAGGCAGATCTGGGTCTGTGCAGTTTGTTGGGAGTAATCAGTAAAACAAACAACACAGACCCTGATCTGAAGGTGCTTTATGTAATGGTAGATCAGGATCTTTGTTGTTTGCAGTTTGAATGACTTATAAGCGAGTACAGACAGTAGCTTAAAGCAACATGTTTAATTGTGTGAATTTTTTCATCTGCATTAAGAACATTAATAATGCTATATCTTCCATCATTCCTCAAATTATTAAAAATGGCAATTTCCTTCTTTTATAACTAGGAAAAAAATGATTCATGATTGATTTTGCAGGTAAAATTCTGTGCTTTCAATATAAATAGCACAGGGTGGTCCAACATCTTCAACACAATAGGCCGCATAGACCAGAAATGTCAAGTTCATGGCCATACATGATATATGCAAAGGTTGACAAATCCACTAGCCTGACTCCCATGACAAGCTCAAATTTGTATGGCACTAGCATAAAGGCAAGTCCACAGAATTGAGAGAGGGATACAAGATACAAAATATTTTAATGAACGTCAGTGGTCTAGGTGTAATACAGTAACTCAGTGCAAGCTAATTTACTGACAAGGTGTCATATTCAATTCCTAATGCTTTATGTTCTGCAAGTTTTATAACCTGCGATCTCATCACAGTCATTGACAACATCAGTCTTGCATTTTCTCATGCAGACATCATAATGAGAATATTTATTGTTCACAGCACATTTTGACAAATAAGGAATAAATATATACATGTACATTTTGACTTACAGTTAATCATTGCAATCAAAATATTTGTATGTATCTGTGATTTGCCGATTTTTTGGTCCTAAGTTAGCCTCAGGCAGTTAGTGAGACTTCTTTGACAGGTGTACACGTGCATGGAAATAAATGGCACTCATTTCTAACAATTAACTATCAGGATGATTTCATTCAAAGCATTATTGATTTTAGGAAAATATTGCACCAACATTTATGATATGCTGTTTACATAAAAATTACAGGAGACTCAAAAACCATTTTATTAGGCTGTGTATATAGACCACCGAATGCTGATAATATTTGGTATACTATATTTCAAATAAGCTTGAAACTCTGTATATAAAAAACAAAGAAGTCTGTTTAGTGGGTAATTTCAATTACAATTTGCGTTATGAAACCAATCAAAGCTGGATTACAACCATGAATTCCCTGAATTATCAACAGCTAGTTCATGTACCCACTAGGACAGCAGAGGCATCTGAAACACTAACTGATCATTATTATACAAACAATGCTGAAAATATTATAAAAGTTGCAGTTCCCCAATATTCCATAAGTGATCATTATCCTATATGCTGTACATGAAAACTATGTCAAAAAAGTAAAACTTATCATCACAAATATATAAAATATTGAATAATGAAAAGATTCAATTCACAAATATTCCTTAAAGAACTGAAAGATATCCCTTGGTCAGTAATTGAATGTTTGATGACCCATCAGATGCTCTTGACATCTGGATAGATATGATTACTGACATCCTGAGCACTCATGGCCCTTTTTAATTTCAGGAGAGTCAAGCAAGTACAAAATCAACCGAACTGGACTAAAGGTGATATATTGACTGCTATTAAGACAAGGGATAGATTTCATCAATTAAAAGATACTGACAATTACAGATTATGGAGAAACCGAGTCAAGTCAAGTCAATGATTTCAAAAGGCAAAGAAAACTTATTATTCCACTGAAATATTGCCAGATAGTATTACAAAAAAGAATCATAGAAAACCCTGGAAAACCTTCAATGACTTGATAGGCAAATCTGTCAATAACCTGCCATTTACATGTATTAGTGATGCAAATGCTGATATTAAGAAAGAACCTCTTGAAATTGCAAATGCACTCAATGATTACTTTGTAATATAAATGAAAAACTTATGGATTTCACAACTCCTAAAAGATTCTCTAGTTATGAATTAAATGAACATATTTCTTCAAAACTTAGCAAAGAAGATTGCTTCAAACTCCCTAAAATAAGCCTTGAATTCATTTTAAATGAATTAGACCAACTTGATGTCAGAACAGCAACAGGTCTAGATAATATAAGTACTAAATTCCCAAAACTTTCATCTCAATTGACTGCACCTTCACTTATATACATCTTCAATCTAAGTATGTCCATTGGTAATTTTCTAAACAGGCTAAAACTGGCAAAAGTAACTACAAAACATAAGAAGGTAGATCTTTCTAATATGAATAGCTATAGACCTATATCAGTTTTATCATCACTTTCAAAGATATTAGAAAGACATGGAATTATTTAGCTACCTGGAATCATTTCATTTGCTACATTCATGACAATCAGGATTCTGTGATGGACATTTATGCCAGACTACACTAATTAGAATGGTGGATGATTGGTTAATAGCAATAGATCAAAGCAACCTCAAAGACACAGTGTTTCATGACCTTTCAAAGGCTTTTGACCTTGTAAATCACAAAATCCTGCCGGAAAAGCTCAGCATATATCAAGTTAACCATAAAAGCTTAACTTGGTTTCGATCCTATCTTGAAGTCAGACAACAAGTTTCTATTTTAAATAAACTTTCAGATAAGAAACTGATAAAGTCAGGTGTTCCACAAGGAACATCAATGATTTGCTGTATCACAATGAGCTGTCCACCACCAACTTCTTTGCAGATGATATGACATTATATAACATTGGATCAACAGGCCATGAGATTAGCACTAAATTAAATCAAGATTTGGTAATAATAAATAACTGGTGTGAACACAATGGTATGAAGATAAGTGCAGCTAACTCAAAAGCCATGATCATAGATAGTTGAGCAAGAGTAAAAGCTGAGAAAAGTTATTTCAAAGTAATGATAAAAAGAATGGATATACAACAGTCTGAAAATGAAAAACTACTTGGCATCATGATAGACAATATCTTGTGCTGCAAAATACAAGCTGATAAGGTCATTAAAAAAGTTAATTCACTGCTTTATCTCTTGAACAGAATAAAATCTTATCTCCCTCAATGTATATATCATGCCACACCTAGAATCTTGTTCTTCTATCTGGGGTAATAGTAGTACAGAAAATCAGGACAGATTACTGAAATTTCAAAAAGAGCAGCTAGAGTTATTCTTGATGCTGATTTTGATATACCATCAACAAATCTTTTTAAAACCCTTAAGTGGCTTCCATTTTAGCAGAGAACTCAATTTCAGAAGAGTGCACAAGTCTATAAATCCTTACATGGATCGGTTTCTGATTATCTTAAATGTAGTTTTAACTTTGTTAAAAATGTACATATGTATGAACTAAGATCCATCTCAAACAACAAGTTCTATTTACCTAAACCAAATTCAGAGTTTTATAAGAAGAGTTTTGCTTTTTCTGGAGCCAAACTATGAAATTCCATATCATCTTATATAAAGTCAGCTGACTCATGCCAAGCTTTTAAAAAGCTTCTTAGTCAACATCTACAGAAACAATCTAGTATGTATTAACTGCCATGATGGACATCAGATTAGTGCAACTTTCATTTAGCATCAACTAGAGATCATAAAAGCCTTTTAGTGTAAACCTAGTGTTGATATGACTATCCATTCAGAAGGAGTAGGTAGTATATTTTCAAGATCACTACTGTGGTGGTTTATTGGCCATCAGATCGGTACTATGATTTAGGACTAACTTGATATCAAAAGAAGTCTTCTGGTAAAAACCGCACTGAAATGACTTTCGGTTCAGGAGGAGCAGCCACCACACCAAGATTTTTTTCAAGAGGGCCATTGTGGCAGCTACCAGGACATCAAGTCAGCACCATTTTCGTTTAGGAGCAACCAGATACCATAATAAGTCTTCCAGTGAAAACTTCATGTTGATATGATTATTTATTCAGGTGGAGTAGTAAACATATGATTTTCAAGATGGCCACTGTGGCAGCTGTATATGATATCAGACTGGCACCATTTTCATTTAGGACCAATTAAACATCATAAGCAGCCTTCCAGTGAAAATCCCATGTCAATATGACTTTCCATTTAAGAGGTTTGCAATAAGATTTACAAGATGGCCACTGTGACAGCCATATTGGAAATCAGATCGGGTGCATTTTCATTTACAACCAACAAGACATTATAAGAGGTATTTTTTAGTCAAAACATGTTGAAATGACCATCCATTCAGGAGAAGCAGTGAAACAAGTTTTTCATAATGGACATCAGACTGACCCCATTTTCATTTAGGATCAACTAGATATCATAAGAAGCCTTTTTTTGAAAAACCCATGTTGATATGACCATCCATTCAGGAGTAGTGATAAGACTGTTAAGATAACCACTGTGGTGGCCATACTGGATGTCTGGATGGCACCATTTTCATTAAGATCAACTAGATCTTGGGACTAATGTGTGTAAAGTTTCATCGCAATCCTCCATGTAGTTTAGCAGGAGTAGTGATAACAAAAGTTTCACTAACTGATGGACGGATGATGGACCATCCCAAAAGTTCTCAGTCTATCAGCAATAGAGCTAAAAATAGTGTAGACATTTGTGATGGCTTCCACCTTTTACTTGTTTTTTGCCTCAGATATAAAAGCATGATGAGCTTGTGTAGGCTTGAGCTTCCCATTTTAAAAAATGTGGCTGCAGTTAAATTGTTTTCCTGCAGATGAAAATATCAACAAACCATGAGACATCCAAATAATCTGATTAAAATCAAGATCTCCAACATATTGATAGAATTTAATATCGTGGTGACCTCAGGCACTTCAATTCCACTTATTTTTTAGTAACCTATCTGATACAACAATGCATTTCTTGGTAAGGTGAGTTACTGTCAGTAAGTATATCTTCCAAAAAAGTTTTCCACTGTCAGAAATATGAAGCTGCAATTTGATTGGTGAATTAAATTGTAAAATGAAAATGAGTCATAATGGTGGCCATTAGATGAAACTATAACAAGTAGATCTAAATTTTAATCAGAGTTTGCATCTTGACAGCTTATGCTGGCATCTGAGACTTTTTTGACACAGATACAGGAAAAGAAAGAGAGCAGATAAAGATTTCACTATAACAAATTTCCAAAATAAGTCAAGTAAAAACTGTAACATACTCGATAAGAAATTTAAAATAGACAAGTTCTATTCTAGAATTAAAAAAAAATGTGATGTGGGGGTGGATATTCTTTCAGCATTTGAAAAAATTGGGGTATTTTCTGAATATGGCAGAGGCTTCATGAAGAAATAAAGGTTACAAAGGTCTTGAATATATGATGCACAATTTTTACTTATTTATGTTTAGTCAGTGTGATATTTTTTTAAAATTAGCATGAATCCTAGAATTTACCCTGAATAAATTCCTTTACTTTCTGAGTCAAATATACATGGGGACTGGAAACTCCCTACCCATCAAATAGCATGTTCCCTTTTGTTATGCAAAATGAGGTTCCTGCACAGTAAGCTCATACAAACTGGATTTCTTAAAGTAACCAGAGAAGCTCAATCACTGTACATACTTCTTTTGAAACTGATATTAACAAAATATTAGATCTTAATTAAAAACAGAAAAGGCAGAAATGTAAATTACTTTCCATAAAGATTCTGTTACAGATAACTTCAACATTTACCTACATAAAAAGACTAGCTAGGTTTCTATACAGAGGGAAAATTCACCCTTGCTGTGACTTTGATCTAGTTGCTCAACCAAGCAACTATTGGGAATCTCACTTGCATGTAATATCAGAGAGTCCCAAGAAGTTTCCAACCCATATGCTATATTCTGTCTCTTCTCTAATCAATGCTTACATTATCCAGTAGCACATTTGATTTTTTGGGATTGTAGGATGAGTATGCATTCACTGCCCCTGATTCAATTGAACAGTCTACACAACTGTCACTACCCTGAAAGAAAAGGAAACATTGAAGTAATAAATGTATTCTTGAAGCAGTCTGAATACCTACCTATCACTGTAATATCTCGTATTAGGACAGGAAAAAAATCCTTGGTGGCAATTTCAGTCTTTTTATCTGCATGTCATTTCTCTCTCTCTCTCTCTCTCTCTCTCTCTCTCTCTCTCTCTCACCCACCCACCCATTCTGTCTACCTTAATTGACATGCAGTACAGCAAGTTTAAATCTAGTGAAAACCTACAAGTACATTAATAACAAGCTATGGCTTGAGTTGCACTAACCTGTCAATCAATAAACCATCAATTATATAAGAGTAAAGGACAAAAACCATGAATTTATATATATAATGGTAAAACTCACTGGAATACAAACACTTTAATAATTAAATCAGACAATTATTTTGCAAAGAATACATTTTATTTTTGTATGGAATGTGATTAATGTAATACACAAAAACTGAATTTTAAAACTTGCGTCTGGTGATAATGAGAACCAATAGCTCAGTCAACATCTGTTTCAATCAATAAAATCATTAGACTTAATTTCAAAAGCAGGTCAAGTGCATACTATTTTGCCTAACCTGAAGTACAGGCATCTGGAATATATCACATTTATGTCAATGGTTTTCCTTTTACATTTAAAGGTGGTCTCTGCCAACAGTCTCTTGGTCTGTCAGGAAATCAGCTTGTCAGTAATTCAGCTCAATCAATTAGAGTGCTTGTAAAACACATATCACCATGCTCCCTGCTTTGTCCTATCTACTCCCCAAAATTAGTGATGCTAGGGTTTACTTCCTAGAGGTAAGAAATGATACGGGGCCAATCTGGGTTATGAAAAGTTTGTAAGTTATGACCCTTGGACCAGTCCCCAGGGGGCAGGGTGAGATCTGGGGGCTAATGATGACTTAGTTTTTCATGCTGATAAAGTATGCATTTTGGTTAAAGGGTGGAGATCTCAATGCTATCCAATTTATGACCCAAGGGCTGAGCCACAAGGGGTAAGGACAGAAAAAGAAGCATGACCTAGGTGTAAAGTTGATTTAAAACAAACTTAACTCTCAACCTATGCAAAATTTCAAAGATAAATGGATGCATAATAGTAATAAGCATTGACATTGATCAAAATACGTACAAATTATGGAGTTACCTTAAACACCCCCCAGTCATGAGCGGTCAAATATCAGTCATAATCCCTTCAATGATAGCATTATATCATTGGTCTACTGGCCAAACACTTATGATGAGCAACAAAACAGCAATTCCTGCTCAATAAACATTAAGTAGAGCAAGTTTTGTTAAATTCGTACTAGTAGTTTGAGTCAATATGGGTTTGCAAAACCTTTGAGATAACACGGATATGACACCAATGCTGACATCAGCATTGCTATGTCTCTGATTGTTCTCTAAAAAAGATGAGACAAAAATGAACAAAAAGCCCAAATGGGCATGATATCACTCAGCTGGCTCACATGAAAAGCAATTAATAGGTGCAGATGTCACTCTTCAGAATTGTGATGTCGTAAATTGGATCAAACTCGGATCAAAATGGAAGCCTCTTGAGTGTTCACAAACAAGTGTTGATGGAACGTTGATAGATGACAGATGCAAGGTGTTACCATAAGCTCACCTGGATCTTGGCAGGTTAACTTATAAATGAACTACAGAAATGTGCATGATGCATCATGAAATAATTCTCTGTGAGACAAAATGAACTCATAAGTTGTTGTTGTTGTTGTTGTGGATTTAATGATACCTTTTTTGCACATGGGTTGGTTATACATGGCAGACAGTATAATTGGTGAAGGAAGAACCTGGGCAAACCCCAGTAAGAACCACTAAACCATGGAAAGCTACTGGCAAGCTTCCTCACATGCCCACATTGGCAGAGCCCAAGACTCAAACCCACATGGACAGAGGTGAGACAGCAGTAATCAGTAAAGGTTAGTATTTTTGACCACTCTGCCACCCTGAGCCCCAAACTTGAAAGGCCAATGTAATTAGAATGTGTTTGTGTACAGGAGACAGAGCTCTGCACTTGGATGTAATTTCTAGATTGGAAATAAAATGTTTTACAATATGCAATTTGTTTTCATTTAAATCATTCTGTACCTTTAATTCTTAAAGTTGGACAAATTATAAACGACATCTAATTAAAATTGGAAACACTGCAAAAATTTGCAATAATCAACCATTCTCTAAGTAATATCACTTTCAACAGAAGTTGAACAGAAGGGACTGATACTATACTGTCTGAGAAGAATTTCTAGGAATTCAAGATAAGACCATTTCTTCTATTTAACTGTGAGTGTTGGAACCATCTCTGATACACTTGAGTTACAAGATTTTCAAAATTAGCCATATTGGATGTAAGATTACCATTATTTTAATTTAGGATAAATTTGATATCTTTGGAAGACTTTTGACAAAAACCCATTGTTGATATGACTATCTATTCAGGCAGAGAAACTATTACAAGATTTTTAAGATAGCTTTCCTGTGGCCACATTGGACAACAGATCAGCACTATTTTCACTACAAACCAACTAGTCATCATAACAAGTCTTTTAGTGAAATCTCCATGTTAACATGACAATCTATTCTTGAGTATCAGTGGCAACATGGCCATGGTGGTAGACATATTATATGTCTAAGCATAGCCATTTTCATTTATGACCAACACGTCATTTAACAGCCTTTTGGTAAAATCCCATATTGATATCACCATCCATTCAGGAGAAGTAACACTAATGAGATTTTCAAGATGGCTTCTGTGATGGCCATATTGGATGTCTGAGCAGCATCTTTTTCATGTAGGACCAACTATGACCTTGGGATGAACAAGTGTGTTAAGTTCCAAGGCAGTCCTCCAAGTAGTTTAGGGTAGCAGTGATAACAAATTTATGCTAATGGATGAATGTGTGCCAGACAATGGACAAGAGACAGTAGACCATCCCATAAGCTCTTCTGGTCTATGGATGAGACAATGCACCTCCAAAATAGAGAGCTCCAAACACATACAAAGAGAGCTAACTCTCCTAATACATACATATAAACAAGCCTGTGATGAAAATATTGTTCATGATATTGTTGGTTTGCACCATTTATGATGAGCTTAAATTCCATGAAGTTACAGAAGTATTGAATTCTTCTACATGCAGTTTGAGTATTACATCAAATAACACTTTTAATAATAACAGTTTATCCAGTAATTCAGGCCACCGGCCCATATTACAAAATGCAATACAAGTCAATATAGTGTGCACTATGGTGTACAGAAATTAAATATTGAGTTTGACTTGCATATATATATATATATATATATATATATATATATATATATATATATATATATATCATTTCCTATAAAGAATCAATATGATATCATAAAGGTGCTACTACTGCTAAATGTATCATTCACCATTCACATGAGTTGTCAAAGACTGTCTAAGACAAAAACTCAGTTTGATATATTTCTTATAATTAATATATTATTATCACTCATGATGGATAATGATAATAAACTTCATTAAAGTATTTCTTTCTTAAATGGTCATAAGCTGACAAATACAAACAATGGAATTCATATCCATACCAAATAACACCCTACTTATGCCTCCCTGTCTCTATTTTCAACATGTGCATGGAACACCTCAATTTTGCAAATAACTTCCCAAGAAAATATCATAATCCACATGATACGTATTTTTCCAGTTCTAATTCAGTTTTATACATACTATAATACATACATTTATGTGAATTGTTAATATCACTTTGCAAGTTTTGGAAAGCCAAATCCTTAATTCTTTATGAAAAAAGTGAGAAAACTTCTTTCATCTCCAACATCTTGATTTAGCCAGACATCCTCAAAACCAAACTGAAATGACATGTCTTTAACTTTGGTAGGCAAGCTGACTTGGTTGGTTTCATCTAATCTTTTTAACATAAATAACACTGGTGTTGGCAGTGAGTTGGAGAGATTCTGACAACCTACAGCCAGTATTTAATACATCTTAAAAATTTGAGGTACAAAGTGGATGTCTTCCACACTCCACTAATGCTATCAGATTTTTGGTTGCTTAAAGAACACCTAAATACTGTTTGCAAAAGTTGTATTGCACACTCACAATACTAAATTCATATTGCCAAATTTCTGACCTATGGCAAGCAATTGGTTTTATCACAGAATCAAAAATTGTAAAAACATCTCTACACTAAAATATCTAAATTGTTTTTGATAATTCAAAATCCTTGTAATTGCTTCTTTTGTCCAAACCAATTTTGGGGGAAAAGATAAACCCGTATATTGTAGACATGCTCACATTCAACACGTGTTTCTTTGAAAAACCAAAACTCCCTTTGCTTGAGATATCCCCCATTCCTGAACACAATGATTTTAGTTTCATTGAGATTGATCATCATACCAGTTTCATCACAGAAACATTCAATGATATTTATTTGTTGCTGTAGAGGCCCTACTGTATCAGCACAGTTAGCAACATCATCAATATAAAGTATTGCAAATATATGATCAATATCTTTTGAGATAAATATGCTTCTATTGCATTCAAGCTTAAGCTGTGTAATTGAATCATTAATAAAAATGGAAAACATGATAGGACTCAGAACACAACCTTACCTTGTACCTAATGTACATTTGAAGTTAAGTACTTAAACATTTAGGTGTTCAGACTTTTACCTGTCATATACTACCATAGATCTAGGTCTCTCACATTTATACTATCATGTATCTAGGTCCATCACATTTATACTACCATGCATCTAGGTCTATCACATTTATACTACCATGCATATAGGTCTATCACATTTATACTACCATGCATCTAGGTCTATCACATTTATACTACCATGCATCTAGGTCTATCATTTTTATACTACCATGCATCTAGGTCTATCACATTTATACTACCATGCATCTAGGTCTTTCACATTTATACTACCAGGGATCTAAGTCTATCATATTTATACTACCATGCATCTAGGTCTATCACAGTTATGCTACCTTGCATCTAGGTCTATCACAGTTATACTACCATGCATCTAGGTCTATCACATTTATACTATCATGGATCTAGGTCTATCACATTTATACTATCATGGATCTAGGTCTATCATATTTATACTACCATACATCTAGATCTATCACATTTATACTGCCATGCATCTAGGTCTATCACATTTATACTACCATGCATCTAGGTCTATCATATTTGCAGATGGATATGTTATTCTCCTGGAAATACTTTATAATAGTAAAGTGATTACACTCTACTCAAGCAACTCACCATTTTTTTGTCAGATGAGAAACCCAGTGACATCCAGTAATTATCAGTATCAGGAATACGGGCTTTCATTTCAAAGTCAATAGAACTCCCTCCATTATCAGCCCAGGTCACCAGGAATGTACTGTCATGTAAACAACCTTTCGTCTTCCCACAAGCTGGATCAAGAAACTGTTCCATAGTTGATAGAAAAAAAAAATAGAAGAAATTTTTCCATCAATGTATTAATACACCTTTTGTTAAAAAACAAACAAAAGGAAATTCTCTATCTTTATGTCTCCTTCCATCTGTCTGTCTCACTCTGGGTGTCTCTTTGGAGGATCAAGGGGTTTCAGGGATGATTAGACAAGGTAGAAAATAATGAAACTTGTCAAAAATTATGGCAAGGATATAGCATGCAAAATATCAAATTTATTGAATCAAGTTAAGCATGCCTCTCACCTTTTAACTGAAAATATTAAAACACAGCCTTGCAATTGCAAAGATACTGATTTATTGAATCAAGTTTAATGCACTTCTCATGTTTCACTGAAATCCTACAATGCAGAAGAAAATAATATTTGTGGAAAAAGGTCAGAATTCCATCAAATGTTAGAGCTCAGTGACTTTTATAATGGTACAACCTGTATAAATTCAAACCGGTAAAAATTTTATCGCTAAATATCAGCAGGGAAAATAAAAATTTTCTGTGTAAATCTAAAGTCTTGTTTTGAATAATTGGGATTTTTATATTGTCAGGTGAAAAACTAGCAATACATATAGAAGGGGAGGATGATATTTTCTGTGGACAAGGGTAATTCCATTCCAGAAAAAGTAAGCACATCAACAAAGACAGATAATGTATTACTGCAATTTAATGATTGCAACATGCAGAAAACACACTGATACCCAACATTATACTTTGTTGATGGATGGTCAATATTCTACAAGATTAAGTTAGATCCTGTGGGAGGTATGAGAAATGACATATGTTGTATTGAACAAAAGATAAAAACTGAATAAACAACCATAGCCATCTTGTGCTAGCAATGGAGGTAAAGGAAATGGCTGAGGTGATTTTTTTTTCTCTTCATTTATATGGTATTTAGATGGGAAATTTGTCGTTTTTCCATGACTAGTGTATTCAATGGGTAGCAGAGATTTTTTCTTAATGTTGATGTGATCAGGGAAAGTATTCAAAGAAGAAATGTTTGAGTGTAATAACAAGAGTACCATGAACAGAACATTACATGCCAGGCATAATTTTATTAGTCTGCTGTGAAGACATTTGACCCTTAAGTCAACAGGGTCCTTCCTTACCATAAGTTCATGATATCCACAAAGTTTGGGCCAGGTCTGTGATGTAGAACCAATGTTATTGTGCAGCAGCTATTTTTCTTGTTTCAGTCAGTGATATTGACCTTTGACCTTTTAAACCCAAAATGAATACTCTTTTGCAAGCCAACCACAAAGTTTGATTGAGGCATGTCATGTAGAACTAATTTTACTGTGCAGAAACCATTTTGCTTCTTTCAGTCAGTGATCTTGACCTTTTGACTTATGAATCCATAAAGGATAGGTTCTTACTTGTCTAAGTGCAAGCCATCCATAAAGTTTAGTAACCGTAGATGGCAGAAAACTAGAGTGATTGTGCAGAAACATTAATTTCTGCATTCAACAAGTGACATTGATCACTAAACTTTTGACTCTGAAGTCAAAAAGGTTCTTCCTTACCCTAAGTGTGAGATATGGCAAACTTGACTAAGTTTCCTTGTTTCAATCACAGTGACCTTGACCTCTGAGCTCAAGAGGGTTCTATCTCACCCCTTCGACAAAGTGTGGTAACTGTAAGGTGGTGGCAGACTGAAGTTATTGCATAGAAACTAAATTAGTAACAGATGGATGGACACCATCATAACATAATGTACTCCACCTATGGCAGGTGTATAAGAATGAAAAATCAGTTACATGTAATTTAATCTCTTCAGCTGTTACATCTGACTACTCACCACATATTGAGATACAAAATTAGTAACAAAAGTGATATTTTCCATTAACAAATTGCAATTCTATGTTTTCATATACTGATATACATGGACATGGATTTCTTTAAACATTACCCTGACTCCAGCTGGCAAATATACCTGATTCAGCTCAAATACCTGATTCAGCTCAAACTGCCTTTAGGTCACAGCAAAAGATCTAAATTTTTATACTGAAATAAAAGGTATGGATGGCTTAAACAACTCTACCTCAACTGTCAAACTCAATTTATGGTCCCATGAATATGATTCACTTCGCAAGCCTCGAGCCACAAATTAAAGTTATTTGATGCATGAAAGTGTATCTAGCTAATGGTGGTATTTTACACACTATGACCACTTGCCTTTGAAGTGGTGTTAATGAAGTACATTACTTGGGCCATATATTTATCATTGTACAGTTTGCAGATCATATAATTATCACTGTACAGTTGCAGATCATATATTTATCACTGTACAGTTTGCTGATAATATATTTATTACTGTCCAGTTTGCTGATCATATAATTATCACTGTACAGTTTGCAGATCATATAATTATCATTTTACAGTTTGCAGATCATATATTTATTACTGTACAGTTTGCATTCAAAACTGATTAACATTGGGATGAAATTTGCTCATTATGTGAATCTAATTAGATAGAACTACAGATCTCTCAAAATGATATTCTAAGTCCCTTAATTTCACCATATCTGAATATAAAATCAAAAATTAATCTCTTATTAACCATTCTTATCTCAGCCTGTATTGTCTTTTATTTGTCTTGTCAAAACAAATCCATTCGATAAGGTAAAATAAATCTTTCAGACAGTGAAAAATCTTAACAGTAGAACTGATAAAAACAAAGAACTTCCATAACAAGGAGCAATGAGAATTTAAATAAATATCTTTTAGTGCTGCAATTTTACAGGATTAATTAGCCATAAACATTCAAGGTTGCGTACACTGATCATGCATGCTGATACCATAAAGTGCTAACTCACAATAAAATATGCTGCTATTAAAATCTACTTGATTTAATCAAATTTAGAGCAATAATTTTGATGGGAATAACATGTTTCTCTTTCTTTCAAGGATGATTTATAAAAATGTTTCTTTAAGCCCAAATAGATTATTTTCTCAAATTTAGAAGTCATGCCTTTGTCTATTTTGGCTAACACTAAAAGGTAAAATAGCCTCATTAAAAAAACACAAAAAAAACAATTGTAAACACAAAAGGACATCCATTTTGGAATAGAATATGTACATATAGCAAAAAATTTACTATCAATACATCTTTATCCAGACTTGTCATGATAAGATAAATATCAGTTGGGACTACAATTTGTCCTTTATATTATCATTGTTCATCACAACAATCATTTATCTGGACAATGTTCATGTCAAAATATGGAGTCTAAATAACTGACTTTTGACTGTACAACAAACATATCAAAATAACTATCTCTAAATAGAGAAATATTGGCTACATATAACACATTAGTTAACTTGAAAGATATCTGTACTACTTAGATACTAAATCAAAATCCTTTTTAATACTAATTATGCAAAAAAGCCAAACATTTAGACGAAAAGAGAGACTTACTCCAGATGGCACTGCACTCGAATCAGGTGTAACCTCTTGACTTTGCACATTAACCCAGTATGTTGCTTTCTCCTTTACAATAGTTGCTCTGCAAAAATTACAAGAACTGGCTGCATCAATCTTTATTCCAGTCAAATTGTTCTTTAAGAGATCATTGCATACTGTTAATAGTTTACTAATAATCTTAGCTTTTTGTGCAAAATTTAAATTTTAAACATGAGTCACTTGAAGCAACTAATGCTATACTGGATGAAAAGAATTTCCAGCAATCCAAGATAAGACCATTTCTTTTTTTCAACTGCTGAGTGTTTTAAACCATCTGTGATATTCTTCAGCAGTAGTGAAATTTTCAAATCAGCTGCTGTGGTGGACATATTGGATGTCAGATTGGAACCACTTTCATTTATGACCAACCTTCAAGATGGCTACAATGCAGGCCATACTGAATATCAGATCAGCACCATTTCCATTTAGGACAAACCAGACAGCCTAAGAAGTTTGTTGCTGAAAAGCCTTATGTTAATATGACAACATGGTTCACTCAATCTCTGTAGATCATCATCAATCAGTGCAATAACATGGTTCACTTAATCTCTGTAGATCATCATCAATCGGTGTAATAACATGGTTAATTCAGTCTCTGTAGATCATCATCTATCAGTGCAATAACATAGTTCACTCTATCTCTGCAGATCATCATCAATCAGTACAATAAAATCAACAGGTTCACTCTATCTCCGTAGGTCATCATCAATCACTTTTTACATATAAACGAGCAAGTGTATTAATTCATAGAAAGAATATAAACCATAAATGATGAATAAAAAAGAAATTAATGTAGTCAATTTTGGTGTTAATTTGATGATCCTCAATAGCAGGAAATACACTGCAATGTACAGAATTCCTATGAAATACACTGCAATGTACAAGATTCCTATGAAATACACTGCAATGTACAGGAATCCTATGAAATACACTGCAATATACAAGATTCCTATGAAATACACTGCAATGTACAGGCTTCCTATGAAATACACTGCAATGTACAGGCTTCCTATGAAATACACTGCAATGTAAAGGAATCCTATGAAATACACTGCAATGTACAAGATTCCTATGAAATACACTGCAATGTACAGAATTCCTATGAAATACACTGCAATGTACAAGATTCCTATGAAATACACTGCAATGTACAGGAATCCTATGAAATACACTGCAATGTACAAGATTCCTATGAAATACACTGCAATGTACAGGCTTCCTATGAAATACACTGCAATGTACAGGATTCCCATGAAATACACTGCAATGTACAGGAATCCTATGAAATACACTGCAATGTACAGGATTCCTATGAAATACACTGCAATGTACAGGATTCCTATGAAATATTAAGAGTTAGCTGTTGCAAAATGGAGTGATAAACTGAATTCCATTCTGAAGCAAATTTTGGCTCAGCAGACACATGGAGGTCAGTTGTTAAAAAATAATTATTTATCAAATATTTCATCCAATAAACATACTGAAAAGATTGTTGCTATGGAAACAGTTGCTGATTTGCAACTGTAACCTATGTTCTAGACATCTGTTTATACAATAACTAAAGTATACAACCACTGTGGTAAAATAAGACAACTTTAAACGTTTTAAATTGTAGTTTTAATAGTATGTTATCAATATTCTAATTTTCTGCCAGGAAAATACGCAAAACAAAAGTTTATAGAGAAAATTTTCAATATGATTAAAAAGATTGAATTTTTAAACTCACTTCTCTCTTCTTTTATCAATTTTGCACTGTTCTGACAGGGAAGAGAAGTTATTTTACTCAAATGTTAAAAGCTCAACATAGACCGTAAATAATTTTATTTTTTGTGTAACAAATTAACAAATATCAGACATAGAACAAAAGCAGGTTTTAGTTTTGTATGCACTCAAGTTGACAAGCTCGCTGAAGATGGGGCATGTATAGTATTGTTTGGAAATTGGTTGAAACTGAAATAATCAGTTACTGGTTCAATAGGACCAATAAATTATCAATTTGAATCAATATGAGATATTTTCTATATTTTTCATAGTCAATGTTGTTTTCACATACTGTGTGAAGTTGCCTGTATCCCAGAAAGTTGATTGGTTTACCAGACATTTTTCATTTGCTATAAGTTGGCACATAGGCCGTGTGAAAATGAAAGCTATTTTAACGGGAAAGCTGTTATTAAATATTTACTTTCCCCTGAAGAGTTTATACCAACAGTTGAACAGTTTCTGGGCAAAGGTATTGACTGAAATGTTATTAATATTTGTGTTATATTACGGTATATTTCCTAATTAATGCCCTCCCTCTAATTAATGCCCCTTTATATGAACATTGAAAATTGAAAATTACCGAGAATCGTCACCATTCTTTAATCACACTGTTACAATGTATATATCAATGTATAAATTACTAAAATCACAGACACACATGTAGTGTTAAACATGATGCAATTGCTGGGTGGCAAAATCAAAGACTGAGTTACCAGTCCTACTTCAACCAGCTGCTGAATGAAAAATGGATTGATTGATTGATCATTTTAACTGTGCTAATATTTACTATGACTAAATTCAGTGACAGAAGTCCTCCAGATGTACATGTACATGTTGTTTTTATAAGAGTACATAAAAAAGAACAACTTTTGCTTTCGTTATTGTGCTGTAATAAATACCCCCATTTGGAAAATGTAATGCACCCCCCCAAGGCATTAATTAGGGAATATACGGTAAACATGGGAAACTATTTTAACTGTAGGCTTTGCATAATTAAATAGGAAAGAGATTTCAAAGTTTAATAACACATGCAGAAATGACTGGGTAAACAACCTTAATGAAAGGATTTTAAACAGATTACTGATGTTGCACTGTGTTGGATTTTTACAAACTGATCAGATGGTTATGGTTTTATTTACACAGGAGTTAATTTACTGAATATCTTAAGATTGTTTGGTTGGAAGAATGGTTAGTTTTTAACAAATTGGATGTATTGGCTATATCACACAGAGAAAATCGGAGCCAAAGTGTCTTTGCAAAAGACACAATGAGGCAATTGATTCAGGCTTTCTGGACAGGTATCTAACCTGCAACTCACGGATTACAAGTCAAATGCTCCTCCAACTGAACTACTTCACCTCCCTTGATTGACTGATACAGGTGATAAACACATTTAAAAAATGTGTGTCTTAGAGGTCTATTATCTGTCAAAGAAATATTACTTTGACTTGGAAAATGGTGAAATGGAAATCAAAGGTATAAAAACAAAATGTTACAAACTCTAATTATTTATATCTGATTATAGAAAATAATAACTAAATACTTGGTTGTGTGACTTTTCTGACTACTCTTTAATTAATTTACTTAAGCATGATATCTCTACTGGTTAGCCCTGGAGTAATGCACTTGCTATGCACATATGTGGTACTCTGGATGCACTGTCCTGTTCCAATAAATGTATATGACCATTTATTCAGTGTCAATACCTGACAATTCATCTGCCAGGATTCTTCCTATTCCTCCAACCCCATGACTGCTCTATGTCAAAATTGGTGCCATTAAAAGTAAGCATACTGTATTGTCTAAATTCATTACACACTTCAAAGGTGTCAGAACAAAAGTTTATGAAGAAAACTCTAAACTGTTTCCATTTATAGTAAATCATAACTATATGCTTGGTTGACTTTCTTTTCTGACCAGTCTTCAATTACGTTGGTCATCATCACAACTCCACTAGTTAGACCTTGAGGAATGCTGCACTCACTATGCACATGTGCAGTAATTACTGGATGCTCAGTCCAGTTCAATCAAGTGGGACTTTAATATTGATGCATCCATTTAAACAAACATGCTTCTGAAGACAAACATGTTTTGCCAGGTCATTCTTATAAAGGAAACCATGTTTTATCAAGACATGCTTATAAAGAGAATTTGATCACACTTTTTATTAAAATAATAGCTGTATTAGAAACTTCCTTGATCAATATATGGTTTTGTTTATATAGTTTTTGGGAAAAACTGCATATATTGTGAAAATATGAGTACAGATTTACATGTCTTCAGCATTTGTTAGCACAGTCTTGCATTACCTCTCTCTCTGTTTGCAAAAGAATTCAGTGATTTGATAAACTGCATTTTCATCTGGTGTTTAGTTTATAATGAAATCGCTAGATCATACATGTATTTATACTTTTTGTGATGTTCATACATCAAGGACATACTTATACTGCTACATCCAATGTACTCATGCAATCAGAAAACAAACCTGAGAAACTTCACTCTCAACAATGGTAGAACAATCTTTTTTTTTTCAATGCAGGTTTCCTCAACTGATGTCCCATGGATTCAAGTCATGGAAACTGCCAAAGCTGTATATGGCCTGGGGGAATATTTTGACATGTACATTTAACTTAAATATCTGACTAAATGTTGATCATATTGAGTCAAAGTTTTCAGGTATGCCACAAAGCATCATGCTGAATAATTTATCAGTAAGTGATATGGGAGACTCAGGTCTATATTTAGAACCATTTGTGGTAATTGTTTCATTATTTATTTATGATATTTTTTGAGTTTCAAGTTTATAAACCCAGTCAGAGGTGGAACATGGGGAACTGTGAAAGATTTAAAACAAGTGTACATTGAAACCTCCATATTTTACCTTTAAATTCCAAAATTGGCAAAGTTTCCAAAAAGTTCTCTTCATAAACATAAAAACTGTTGTTGTTGTTGTTGTTGTTGTTATAGGGTTTAACGCCATTTTTCAGCACAAGATAGGCTATACATGGCGGCCAGTATTAATGGTGGAGGAAGAACCCTGGAAAACCCCGGGAAGAACCACCAACCCACGAGAAGCTACTGGCAGGCTTTCTCACGTACCCACGTTAGCCGAGTCTGGACTCGAACCCACGCAGACAGAGGTGAGATGGCAGTGATCCGTAACGATCAGCGCTTTAGACCACTCGGCCACTCGGGGCCCCCATAAAAACTGTAATGTTTTAATGACACATTGTGTAAAATATTTGCAGGCTATAAAACTGACAGATAATCTGAAAATATATTTTGTAAAGGATGAGAGTAGTTACAATGCCAGCAGCAAAAACCTGTTCTTCATGGCTGTCATATCATCAATAATCACACTGCTATGAAATCAATAATACTTACACAAACACAACAGTATCTACTGCTACTGCAGGGGCCTTCCACGTCACATTTACTGTGGTCTTCGTGTCATTATTGATATGAGTGAGAGCTGCCTGCAAAATATTGATCAATGTAAAATATACATTATTGTCATCAGACATCAATGTTGTAAAAACAATGATTGCCATCAAGATCCTATAAGTTCTAATTGCCATGTGTTTAAGATCTTATGTTTCAACTGCCATATGTTCAGGATCCTATCTTCTGATTGCCATATGTTCAAGATCCTAAGTTCCAACTGCCATGTGTTCATTTGCAAGGTGTTTGTTATGTGGCCACCAAACCATTTCTACAGTTTCCTTTCCATATTACATTTTAAAAGGACTAGAGTCTGGCAGGTGGAAGCATCTGTTCACTCATCCCATCTATATTTGTAAAATTAAAGTACAAAGTTATGTCATACAACATTGTAAAATAAAATTAGTATTGGAAATGTAAAAGGCTCAGCTGGAGAAGTAAATGCTAGTTAAAATGGTTCCTGGTTGATTATGAGAGGCAGAAGTCTATTTATAAAATATTTTTCTCTTAACATATAACAAGAGGCCAAATTGGGCTTACTATGCTCATCTGGCTGATATAACTTGACAGTTTACCATTTCCCCATGGCAAGCACATGTAGTATTGTAAGAATGAAGGTTTAGTATTCAATGGCACATCAACACAAGTAGGTTATTTAGTGCCAAGGTAATTGGAGTAAAGTCTTCTGCCCAAAAGCACACCACAGAAGTTGACCTGGTCTCATCCAATGGTAGACATACATGTGACAATACGGAGAGGTCAGCTTAGGACTAATTGGGAGATTTGTAAAATTTGCTTGTGAGTTCTGACACCAAAAGAGCAATGATGTTCAATAAGAATAGCAAAATTTTCATTACGGCTTTGTCTTCAACTTTCTTATCTCAATGATAACCCAAATTTGGGTCACTATGTGAGTAGTTATTGGCTGTTCGTATGAGAACTTTTGTGCAATTTCTGAGTCTTGGAACATTATCTTGACTAGATCTGAAAAATGATCTGCTACCATAGAAAGGAAATCATGTTAAGTCATAAAGCTGGCAAGCAATGTCTCAGATATATATCTTTATTGGCATTTGATGCAGATTCTGCCAACATTGATTCATTGATGACCTATTTGTTGTTGCGCTCAATATGCAGCATGATGTGCAAGGTCATTCTTGCAACCAGAGCAGATTTTAAAACCAGCTTTATGGGAAGGACAGAATGCATATTCATGTCCATTCAACTTGATTCCATCCAATGCAATTCCAGCTGACATCCATCATCAAATATTTTACAATATTTTGGTTGCTTAGATATTGGCATTATAGCATTGGGAGACAACACACAGTTTGACATCTGAGCAAACTTTAGACACTAAGTCCATATTATTATTATTATTATTATTATTAGTATTAGTATTATTATTATTCCTTTCAGAATTACTTCTGACCACACGCAGTATAATCCATGTTGACAAACTACAAACTCTGATACAAACTGACGCTGCCAACAGAATTAAAGAGTTGTTAATTGTTTTATTTCTTAGCATTGGTGTGTTTTGCTAAAACTTCATGGTGTGAATTTGTTCTTAAGATCCACATGAAACAAAGTGATATTTGTCTTTTACTTGCTATTTATCACATAACATTTATGCTGATTTTGAAGAATGTTGTTACACCTTCTTTTGTCTATAGCTAACTTATGAGTGAAACATCAGAGTCTGGCTGATGCATTTTGTAGATGGGTAGGTAAATCAGTAGTTATATTAAAATGGAACAGAAAATGTATTATAAAAT
The DNA here is from genome assembly GCA_016617855.1 of Megalonaias nervosa. Classification (NCBI taxonomy): domain Eukaryota; kingdom Metazoa; phylum Mollusca; class Bivalvia; order Unionida; family Unionidae; genus Megalonaias; species Megalonaias nervosa. Next base: position 55,191 of record JAECUM010006648.1, on the reverse strand, counting down.
TTATTATAGTGATATCCCTTATTCGATATTTTTTATAGCTGAATTCTAGTTTATTTTATAGCTGAATTCTAGTTTAATCATTTTGAAAATGTCTGAAATTGAGCAAAACTACTTTTCATCTCCTACATCCCATGTGTACCAATGATACCAAATCCATATCTGAATAGTTTGTCTTTAACTTTCATAACCCATGTGACTTGACTCAACTTGTCCATTTTTTTCAACATGAAATAACATTGTATTGGATATCAGTTATCACCCATTCTAATGAACCTAATCCAATATTTAATACATTAAGAAAATAAAGAGGTAATACCGGTATTTGACATTCTCCTTGTAGTAATCCTGCCTTAGTTTCTTCAAATTGTTGTTATTAGCTTTGCACCACTGAATGAGGCATTGGTTTAAAATAATGGTAAAATTTTTATTTAAGATATCAATGAGAGAGATACCCCTGTATTTGAAAGGGTCATCTGAAGAGTCTTTTTGTGTAATGGGAAGATAATGCTACCATGTAAATGTGTTTAAATTTCATTAAATAATTTGATTAAATAAGGACATATGCTTGGAGTTGTGTTTTTTTTATCATTTTAGCTATTATTCCATCTGGTCCAGAAGACATTCCTGATTTTAGAATTTGAATACTTTTGAGAACTTCAGCTTCAGAGATAGGAGTTTCAAAAAATATCATCTGAAGTTTCAGTCATACAATCAAAAGCTGTGATTAATTTTTGAGTCATTACAATATAGTAATGATCTGACGTATTCATACCACTGATGACACAAGACATGAGATTACTGTCAGACAAGTTGATTCTAATAATTTCTTTTCTTTGTATGCTTAAAATTCTATTTTTCATGTGTATCACACTTTTGAACCTTTTTCGACTCAGTTTGTAATTTGTCAGATTTTGAATGGATCTATTATATCTAAGTTTATGGAGAGAATACTTTTTTGTCATTATAAGAGATCATATTCTTTATCCCACCAAAAAGGTTGTATTTTCCAATCATTATTACACTGTAACAATGTACATCTGGCTGACCTGTGATATATATCAATAGTACATTGTACAGCTTCATCAATCCCATGGGATCGATCCCATGGGATAAAGAATGATTCAAATTAGCTCAAAATTCATAAAGTACATGTTAGAGTGAATTAGTAAATTTGTTATTCTTTTTTTTTCATTCCATCTGTATCTGTCAAAACTTTGACTAGTACACCTTTCCTCCAATAATTGCAGTTGCTTCTAATGTTGACAAATGGAAAACTGAACTCACATATGACAGGGAAGTGTACAGATTCATTCACAGAACCAATTTCAAACTTTCAACAGTATTTCACTGTCATTTTATGGGTTACAGTAAACATTGCCAACCAACAGTACTGATATTTTTGGGAGATAAATGCATCATTTTCATACTGTCGCCTGTGGCAGCCATATTGGATGTTGGATTGTCACCATTTTCATTTAAGGCCAGATATTCATCATTTGAATCCTTTTGCTGAAAACCTCATGTCAATATGACTATCCATCTCATGTCAATATGACTATCATGTCAATATGACTATCCATCCCATGTCAGTATGACTATCAATCTCATGTCAATATGACTATTCATCTCATGTCATCTCATGTCAATATGACTATCCATCTCATGTCAATATGACTATCCATCTCATGTCAATATGACTATCCATCTCATGTCAATATGACTATCCATCTCATGTCAATATGACTATCCATCTCATGTCAATATGACTATTCATCTCATGTCAATATGACTATACATCTCATGTCAATATGACTATCCATCTCATGTCAATATGACTATCCATCCATTCAGAAGTAACAATAGCAAGATCTCAAGAAGGCTGCTTCGGTCGCCGCATTGAAGGTAAGACCAGCATGATTTCATTTAGGACTAACTAGACAGCCTAAGAAAAATTAAGTCTTCTGTTGAAAACCCAGTGTTGTTTAGTTCCCTTATTGGAGGAGGAGTGATAAGATTTTCAATATGCTGCCATACTGGATGTCAGAGCAGCATTATTTTCATTTAGGACCAGTTAGACATCACAAAATGTCGTCTAGAGAAAACCCGTCAACATCCATTCAGAAGGAGTAGTGATAAAACAAGATTTTCAAGATAACCACCATGGCTGACCATACTGATTGGTACTATTTTCATTTAGGACCAACTAGACATCATAAGATGTCCTCTAATAAAGCTACGACTTTCCATTATGGAGTAGCAATAGCAAGATTTTCAAGAAGGTTGCCACATGGTGGCCATATTGAATTAAGATCAGCACCAATTTTATTTAGAACCATCAAGACATCATAAGAAGTATTTTAGTGAAAAGCCCCATGTTGATATGACCATCCTTTCAGGAGAATTGGTGACAACAAGATTTTCAAGATGGCAGCTGTAGCAGCCATACTGGATTCCAAAACAAGCTCCATTTAGAAATATCTAGATCTTGGGATAAATGTGTGTGTAAAGTTTCATGGCAGTCCTCCAGTTTTGTTGAGGAGTTGTTGGTAAGAAACATGTGCTAAGGGACAGATGATGGTCAACATTCCATAAGTTCTTCTAGTCTTTGACCAGTAGAACTAAAAAATGTGCTCCTCTCTTTGTTGGATGGGCTATATTTTGTAAATCACCCTTCTCAGCGTTACAAAATGGCACATTTGGGTCTACAGTATGCTGCATGTACTAGGCATGTGTTATAAACATTGTAGTACCTTACGATGCATAGATCTACATATCTGACACATAGACATAGTCAATTCAGTTGTCGGTACTGAGTGACAGATAGACATCATCAATTCAATTGATGGTACTGAGTGACAGATGTCATCAATTCAATTGATGGTACTGAGTGACAGATAGACGTCATCAATTCAATTGATGGTACTGAGTGACAGATAGACATTGTCAATTCAACTGATGGTACTGAGTGACAGATAGACATCATCGATTCAGTTGATGGTACTGAGTGACAGATAGATGTCATCAATTCAATTGATTGTACTGAGTGACAGACATCATCAATTCAGTTGATGGTACTGAGTGACAGATAGACGTCATCAATTCAGTTGATGGTACTGAGTGACAGATAGACATAAATTCAATGTATGGTATTGACTGACAGATAGACATCATCAACAAAATATATGGTATTGCATGGCAATTCAGTTTAAAAAGTGAGGGAAAATAAAAAGTCTTGTATTGCAGGGACCACTCTGGTGGCCTCAGTGGTTAGAGCATCTTACCTCGGATGTAGGAGGTCACAAGTGCAAAACCTGGCCAAGTTATATCAAAGACTTATAAAAATCCTACTAGCAGCTACCTTGCTTGTCACTCAGCATTAAGAGGTAAGTATTAGGACAATGTAACTGGGTGGAATATGATGCTACATGTCTGCAGCATGATGCCCCAGTGCTAGACATAACTATTAACTGCCATGGTGCAGACATCATAGCGATATGACTAAAACTGTTAAGTCAGTGTTAAAAATAAAAAAAGACACACACTCTTGTCATGCAGATAGTAATGACATTTTAGTGCATGTTTAGGAAGGTTAAATTAAACTGCCAATGAGATAGCATATACTACTAATGAGATATCATAGACTGCTAATTTGATAACATAGACTGATAATGAAATAACATAAACAGCTAATGAGATACCATATACTACTCATGAGATATCATAGACTGCTAATGTGATAACATAGACTGATAATGAAATAACATAAACAGCTAATGAGATACCATATACTGCTCATGAGATATCATAGACTGCTAATGTGATAACACAGACTGATAATGAAATAACATCAACAGCTAATGAGATAGCATAAACTGCTAATGACATATCAATTACTGATATTGAAATAACATAAACTGATAATGAGATAACAGAGTTAACATAGAGTGCTAATGAGATAACACAGACTGATGAGACCTGTAGTGCAAAAGGACATGTACAGGTAAATTAAATAATTTGTAGTTGACATTTGCTGTGATTCAGGGGAAAACATATATGAAATAATGTAAAGAAGTCTCATGTTTTGAAAGTTTACCACCTCTCTCTCTCTCTCTCTCTCTCTCTCTCTTGTTGTGAGCAAGCACATAACCAGCTGAACAAAATGATAGACATACCAGAACTGTGGTTGTTGTACAAGGGTTCTTTGTGTAGGAGTTCCCAGTTAGGGTGCCAACTGTGTTTGGCTGAGAAATACTGTCGTTTTTTCTTGGCTGTATGAGAAATCCCTTAAAGTTCACACTAAAATTGGCTTGGAGGGTTACTGTAATGAGAGACACATAGATAAGAATTAGTAATTATTCCATTGTTCATTTGACTAGGTTCCTGCCCAATTAAAAAGAAGCCCATGTGGATTATAGAAGCCAAATGATAGATTAGCCCACATAAAAAATGTGCCATTCTGGTTACCTCACTGAACTTATTTTTTGCTGCCAAGTTCTCCTAAATTTTAGAGAAACAACACCCCTCTCCCCTCCCCAAAAAAACCAAAGTGACATAACTGTGACTGAAATTAAATTCAGGATGTTAATGATGCTTGTTTTCAAGTTTATGCTTCATTTAAATCAGTCAGGACAAAAAATAATAAGTTTGTACCAACTGACTGACCTAAATAATATTTAAATGTAACCAGAACCACACATTTTTTTGTTTAATTTGGCTTAAGATGGCTCCCAAAAGTGTCTGCACTGGCAGGGCATATTTCGTGAAATATAGTCTGACTATCTATAAAGGTTACCTCTCATATCTAACCAAAATCTGCTTTTCTTTTTCATCTTTTTAGATGCATTTCAAGTTTCCTAAACAGCCACCATCATAACAAAGCCAAATTAATAAATTTAATGAGTGCAAAGCCAGCAACTTGATTTTGGACAATATAGGGGCAGCAACATGTTCTTCTACCAGGTGCTAAATTTGTTCATTAAATTATAGATCAATGTTCTAATATTCAATTTTAGTGATGGATGGAATGTTGAGGCCTCTCCAAGACCAGAAACAAAAGTATACTTCTTAAAAGTTGTGCCAATGTTATGTACACAACTGTCAGTAATATAGCTATTTTAAGGCACCCGATATAACTAATTTGAGGTATCAGAATGGCTGGTACATAGCCATTTTGAGGTACCAGACTAGCCATTTTAAGGTATCAGACTGGCTGGTATATTATGATTTTAAGGTACCAGACTGGCTGGTATATTATGATTTTAAGGTACCAGACTGGCTCATATATTATGATTTTAAGGTACCAGATTGGATGGTATATTATGATTTTAAGGTACCAGACTGGCTGGTATATTATGCTTTTAAGCTACCAGACTGGCTGGTATATTATGATTTTAAGTTACCAGACTGGCTGGTATATTATGATTTTAAGGTACCAGACTGGCTGGTATATTATGATTTTAAGGTACCAGACTGTCTTGTGTATTGTCATTTTGAGGGACCCAATGACTATATACCTGACAGAAACTGTATACCAGTATGACAGAAATGCTGCCTTCAGTTTCTAGGGATGTTCTGCATATATATATATATATATATATATATATATATATATATATATATATATATATATATATATATATAGAATACATCTATAGTATGTACACTGTATCAATCATATACCACGAGATGTTTAAATTTTTCATTAAAAGGAAACGAAGCTTGCTGAGTTTCCTTTTAATGAAAAATTTATACAACGAGTGGTATATCATTGATACAGCGTACATACTTTACATATATTTTATTTATATCACATACAAATACATATATGTGCCCTCTGAACGGAGTTCAGATTTACTACAGGCAGCCGTGTATTGACCTAGTGAATGAACTCCTCACATCCCCGAGTGTGTCCGCTACAAAATGTAGTTCTCTGCTGTAGTGGCTATTTACAATCACCTCTGCATATTGATAAGTCGATTATTTTCTTTTCTTGGTTTCTATTTTTCTCCACATTGATTAAATCAATATAATACACACTTATGATTTAAACATGAAAGATGGTTTTCAATAATAAAAGTAGAGCAGTAGCAACAGTTGGATAGGTACACCATTCAAATGAACGCAATGCCATTCACCTTCAGGCGCATGGAAATTAATGTGGAATAGAAACTAAGCCAACTGACGAACCAACAAGAGGTAATTAAAATATTTTAATATATTTACAGTTGATCTAAGTCATTATTCTGCTTTTAGCAACAGTACAACCGACCCACAAACTCTCTCTCTCTCTCTCTCTCTCTCTCTCTCTCTCTCTCTCTCTCTCTCTCTCTCTCTCGTCGGTTTGACTTTAAAACTCTGTCTCTGTCTATCTGTCTGTCTCTCTCTCTCTCATCCTTTGGTTGGTTTGACTTAACTTTTACCATCATTCATAAGTCCAGAGATATTGTTGGAAAATCCTCTACGTTTGCCATTTCATAGATTTTAGCCCGTATCCTGCTACGATGGTCAATCAATCAATCAATCAATCAATCAATCAATCAGTCAAGAGAGACCTTTGGACATTTTCATATTTAAATAATAATAATCGATTTTTTAGAACATTATGGTATGTTTAAGAAAAAACAAAAAAAACATAACATTAAATATATCACAGTATGTGTACCACGTAACCGAGGAATTTACTGGTTTGTAACATTGTATCATTGATAAACACTGTTGTTAAATCCCAAGCAAAGTGCACATGTATCGTTACGACGAACCATATTCTTGTAGGTTACTTGGTGTAATTTCTATTTCAAGGTTTTAATCCAGCCCAAATTCCTTTTCTCTCTCATTCCACATTTCTGCGCAGTTTGTCTGTTATGCTTGAGAGGGGAGGGTAGAACAGAAAGCAGAAAGGATTGTGATGAAAATGTGTACCATATTAAATTAATTTAGAAAACGGGGATTATTAATACTTTTGATCATTATTTTTCATACGTCACTAGTGACTAATTTGTGGAAATTGATCATTGATCTAGAATCAACTGCAGACGCTCGCGAGAACATTTATATATGTGTATTATTGCACCATGGGCGGATCACAATTTGATATACCAATAGTATTGGTATATCAAATTGCTTTATGCCAACACTTTAAATGCATGTTATTTTTAATGTATGTGGTGTAAATATATATATATATATATATATATATATATATATATATATATATATATACCAGTATATATATATATATACACACACACAACAAATGCCTTATAAACAATACATTTTCATAAAATGGTACACATAGTAAAGGTGTAAAATTACTATGAAAATATGATTGGTAACATTGCTTATTCACTGATGCATGATTATTGCACATACATATTAAACAACATGCATTTTGTTTTCATTTTGGTTGGACCAAATTGATCATGGGTTCAATATTATATTAACTAATCATTCCTTAAAAAAATCTGTTCTGCAATAGACATAGGAATGTGGAGTTACATCTTAGAATGTGTTATTTTCATTTTAGCCAATAACTGTTTTGCTTATTAGTAATCAAAGTCCAATGAAAATGACAATAATGATTGTCTAAAATTGTTTTATCATGTTCTTATTGGTTTATATTTATAGCAAGTTTATAATGGTAGGGCAATATATTGCAAGTTTCATCTGAAATTATTCAAAAGTTTTTGAGGTTTAATTTTTTTTCAGTTTTAAATGGAATTATGGAAGCTGAGCAAGGTGTCTAACCATTAAGTGTATACCAGTATTTGAAAATATGTATAGATTGCTGGATCTCAATACACTCATAATGTTTGAATCAAATTGTTATTTTACCATTCAGTATTGCATTATTTAGAGTTGTAATAGTGGTAATATTAGTATTATTATTATTATAACAGTTAAGAATTCCATTATTTTTGTAATAATATTGCATAGGTACATAATACAAGCTTTTATTATACATGTTGATGTCTCTTTTTGCTATTGTGATTCTTTTTCTTTTTCTTCTTCTTCTTATTTTTATTACTACATGTACCAGTATTGACTGCATCCATAGCTGAATCAAGGCAGTGTGAGACAAGGATATCACAGGTGATGTAGTCATGCAGTGGTAAATGGAATGAGAAAAAGTTGCTAGAATCTGGATGCTTTGTCTAAAATAACAATAGAAGCCTATGGCAATGACATTATGGTCTATTTTTAGCACAAAGTTGATTTCAGTACAAAACACCATTTGAATGCTGGGTATGTTCCAACATATGCTACAAAGCCAAAGTTCAAAACTCTAGTCATGGTCAGCAGGACATAGGCAGTGATATATCATTATTGTTGTTTCTGTTATTAGTGGGATAAACCTGTTTGCAGAGAAAGGGTGGCAGGTGTGTGTGTGTGTGTGTGTGATTTTTAACGTAGCTTTAACAATTTTTCAGTCATATCACTACAATGTCTGCAGTGTAACAGTTTATAGTGATGTCTAGCACTTGGGCATCATGCTGCAGACATGTGGCATGATGTCCCACCCAGTCACATTATCCTGACACCAGGCCAACAAGTCCTAACACTAACCTCTTAATTCTGAGCACCAAGCGAGGCAGCTGTTAGTACCATTTTTTTAAGTCTTTGGTATGACTCGGCTGGGGTTCGAACCACTTGGCCACCAGAGCAGGCATTAAATGGGTATGTTCCAACATAAGCTACAAAGCAAAAGTTCAAAACTCTGGTAATGGTCAGTAGGACACAGGCAGTGATATCATTATTGTTGTTTCTGTTATTAGTGGGATAAACTTGTTTGCAGAGACAGGGTGGCAGGAGCTGGGTCAAAATTAGTACAGTTTACAAAAGATGGTTGGATACTAAACCAGGAGAAGTTGAATCAATACGGATTCAGATCAAATCAGAAAAGCCAAACCCTGTTTAGTAAGTTTCATCTATATAGGCATTCATCTTGAAATGTTGACTGGAATGAACATTTTGAATTTCAAACCAAAAAAATGTTATAAACGAAGAGAAACAATATTAGGTAACCTAAACATAAACCTAGTAAAGGAACAAATTTAGAAAGAAAGGTTGGATTTTGTTGAAAAACCTTTTGGGATTTCATAATTAGTTAAGGAAACCACATAAGGGTAATATCCAATTTAAAAACACTTATAGACCATATATACACAAATATCCATTACAATGTTTCACAATTTTCTGTTCCCAAAATTGGTTAAACTGATCAATTTTTGATGAGAGTGATGACATTTTAAGTACTATAATCTGTTTTTATAAGTTATTAATAAGCATGCACTTTGAAGACACACAGAGTGAAGTTACTATTATCATCTTGGCTGAGTCACCACGGAAATTTTAGATTAATGAAAAGATGAAACCACTTAAAGTCTGCGGGTAATGAAGATGAATACAAAATCTGGTTAAATAAAGATGGCAAAATGATTAAACAAGCAAAGAGAAAACAGTACATGAACCAAAAGGTCTTGATGACAAGAAAAAAGATTCCAAAACTATCTGAAAATGTCTAAAGGAATTTTGAAAGTGGAAGTGCAAAAATAAGGCAAATCATCATCATCATCATCATCATCATCATCACCATCATCATCAATCCCTTAACCCAAGAGGTTGTTGGGGCACCACAGATGACTTTACAACCAATTCTCTCCATCTTTCCCTGTTCTCTACTGTCCTTTGGGAATCTCCAAATCCCATGCCTGTCCACTCCTTAATGTTGTCTTCCCACCTCTTTTTCTGTTGGTCTCTTCTTCTGCACCCTCGCACTGTGCCTTGCAAGATTGTTTTTGCCAGCCCAGATGATCTTGAGACATGGCCATACCACTTCAGTTTGCGCTTTTTTACAGTGGTCAAGAGGTCTTCATAGGATCCAATGGCTCATGGGATCCTATTGTGGACTTCTTTGTTGGCTACATGGTCAATGCATGAGATGCCCAAGATCTTGCAGTAGCATCTCATTTTGAAGGTTTGAATCCTTCTTTGTAGATCTGATGTGAGCATCCATGTTTCACAAGCATACAGAAAGATGGATATGACAACTGAGTGCATCAGCCTTATTTTGGAACCAAAAGCAATGTTGGTATCTTTCCATATTGGTCTCAACCTTGTTATTGCTGCTGTTGTCTGGGCAATCCTGCAAAGTAGTTCTGGTTTGGAGCCCTCATCTGTGATAATTGATCCCAAGTACTTGAAACTTGTTACTCTTTCCATCTTCTTTCCACTGACCTTTATTTCTGCACTGATGCTGTTGGTGCTGTTTGTCATCAGTTTGTTTTTTTCGGCTCTAATCTCCATTCTGTATGCTGTGGAGGTTGTGTTGAGGCGTTCAACCAAGTCAGCCAGTTCTTTTTCATCTCCTGCTAAACCATCAATATCATCTGTGAAGCGAAGATTGGTGATTGTTCTTCCTCCGATGCTGACAGTGCCCTTGTGGTCATGCAAGGCATCCTCCATGATCCTTTCCAGGAAAATGTTGAAGAGTGTAGGTGACAGTATACATCTCTGTCTGACTCCAACTGTTGTTTGAAACCAATCTCCTCTGCTACCATTGATGAGGACAGCACTGGTGGTATTGTCATAGAGGTGCTCAACAACCTGCACCAGGTTTGAGCTGATGTTGTACTTCCTCATAGTTGCCCATAAGGCTGCATGCCATACCCTATCAGTAGTAAAGGTCCATTGGATCCGTATGGGATGGAATAAGATGCTCCCGCCCCTGTGAGTCTCCCAACTATGGGTAAAATAGTGTGTTGATAGCACAGCATCACTGGGTGGAAGTCTTCCTTGATGAAGTCAACCGCCAGGGCGGAATGGCTCCAAGATGAGCTCAACAACCATATGCTCAGGGCCAGGGTGTGCCACATTATATCAGTGGATTTTGGCTGTGGTAATCCAGTCTGGAGAGGGATGGGCCCCGCCAGGCTGTATCTTGCCCTTGACACACCACATGAAGACAACTAAAACAAATATATCATCACTAATATAATTAATTTTTTTAACCATGGTTATGATCCAGATGATATTGCTAATATTTTCAATAAATTTTTTGTTAACATTGCCTCTAAAATTACAGAATATAAGTTAGACTCTGATCATTCAGAACTAAAATGTTTTTGTTCCACAAAACTTCCAAAATGATACCAAATTTGAAATAAGTTCCAAGTATGTTTTTACTTACTTAAAAGACATGGATGTTTCTAAATCTACAGGACTTGACACAATAGGTCCAAGACTTCTTAAGGCAGCTGCATCTGCTATTGCTGATAGTATTTTCTTTCTGTGTAATCACAATCTGAGAACAAGTCAATGTTCCCAGTATTGGATAACTGCCAAAATAACACCACTACATAAAGCTAGACCAAAAGAGGATGTAAACAACTATAGACCAATATCAATTCTTCCTACTCTTTATAACTGGCTTGAAAAGCATACACATGGTTCTTTGATAAATATCTTCATGAAAATCAATCTGGCTTTTGAAAAGATTGTTCTTGTAAAACTGCACTTTTCTCTATGACTGACAAGTGGCTGAAGGTTTTAGATGAAGGAAAGTTAGTTGCTACTAAAATGATTGACTTTAGAAAGACTTTTGACCTACTAGATCATTAAATTCTTTTTGAAAAGTTAAAAATATATCAATGAAATTAAGATACTAGTACTCTTAAGTGGTTTACTTCCTACTTGTGCAACATGTGTCAGCAGGTAAAATTTAAATGGACACCTATCTGAAAATAAATGATAAATCATGGAATACCACAAGGTTCTATCTTACGTTTCTTTCTATTTATTCTGTTTATAAATGACCTACACTTTAGATAGGAATTGCATCCCTCATCAGCTGACTTGTATGCTGATGACACTATTATGTCTGATGTTCAAAACCAGTCAGGTTGAAGTTGAGAAAAACCTTAACACTGCTTTCAACATACTTCAAATATGGCACAAGGAAAATGGTACGATCGTCAATGCAGACAAAACAAAAGTCCTCCTGATAACTATACAGAAGAAATGAACAAGACTGCAAACTGATATGCTGAATGTTCTCCATGACAACATTGATCTAAAAATCCCTTGAATTGATGAAATTCTTGGATTATTTTTAGACAATAGCTAACAATGATCACATCATAATTATATTTCAAAGAAAATAAACTCTTAGCTCTGGCTCCTAAAAAAATAAAGGCCTTCATTTCATTAAAGTATAGAATAATATTTTGTAAAACTGATATTCAACCACATCTTGACTACTGTAATATAATATGGGGGAACACATCTGCTATATCTATGACCAAAATGTCCAGACTCCAGGAAAGGGCATGTAAAGTAATTCTTGATCAGCAAATAGATAATGTTCAAAATGCAGTGCCTATAATCAGAGTATTACAAATGCATTAAAGAGTATTTTTTAAATGATGTATAAAGTTTCTACAACATCTGCCCCCATTTACCTAAACACCATTTTTCTGTAAAAAGACTACCGGTATCGTAAACCTAAGATCATTAAAGGTCACAATTTCAAAGTACCCAAACCAAAAAAGGAGTTTTGATTTTCAGGTGTTTTTGTTTGGAATAACATTATACATGATAGTAAATCAGCTTCAGGTACCTACTCCTTCTGCAATTGGTGTATTAGAAGGATGAAATAAAAAAAAAAAGATATGGTGTACTTATTGAAGTACAAGTTACACCAGCTGCCTCCTGTTTTTCATTTTCATTTCTGCAGCAATGTAGCTTTTATGTGAAGCATTGTTTCTATAAAAGAGGGTCACAAGGCAAGATTAGTTCTCATTTGTAACTAATCAAGTCACCCTCTGAAAACAAAGTCTTTATTATTATTATTATTATTATTATTATTATTATTATTATTATTATTAACTTTAATCAAAATTTGCAATGTGATTTTGAAGATTTAAAAAATATATATTCCATATGGATGCTATAGAACGCAACTGTTTTATAAAAAATGGCCTTAGAAAACAAAATTCTGTAGAAAATAGCAGACCTGTCAACCATACAAAGACAATGCCAGCAAGGCAGTAAATATTTTTCCACCAAGTTAAACCAATTTTCAGTAAAGTGCAACAAAATATCATGTACTTCTATTGTTGATTTGGAAAACAAGCATTTGAAAGTGCAGCAAAATACCATGTACTTCTATTGTCAACTTTGAAAATATGCATTTGAAAGTGCAACAAAATATCATGTACTTCTTGTACTTCTATTGTCGACTTGGAGAACATGCATTTGAAAATACAAGAGGTCAGATCCAGTAAAGACTACATAAAGTTAGACTAAAATGGTCTTACACTTGAGCCTTTACAACTTTCAGTTCAATTTCTGAAACTGAAAGTCTTTTGGCCATTTGTCTTCTCCCACCCAGCGACATTCATCCCTGAGCATTCTCCTTGTTGTAAGTGCAAACAATTTGCAAAGTTTGGTGACCGTAGACTGTGCAGAATGCAAATTATTGTGCAGAAACCATTTTTCTTCCTTCAAACACAGTGACCCTGAAATTTTCACCCCAAAATTGACAGGATTCTTCCCTACCCCAAGTGCAATTGATCCACAAAGCATGATAACTGTAGATGTTGAGAACTCAATTTATTGTGTGGCATCCATTTTTCTTCTTTCAGTCAGTGACCTTGAGCTCTGAGCTTTTGATCCCAAATATTGTTTGATAACTACTTGAGCAGAAACACAATTGGTAACAGATAAACAGATTTACAGCATCATACCACAATACAATCTTCCTTATGGTGGACGTATAAAACTTAGAGGACAAAAATAATTAGAATTTTTATTGTGTCCAACAAATTAGAAAAATTCAAAGACAAAATAATAAATTATTTTTTCTCACCTGTGATTTCCTCATTTGGTCTGTATGTACTCTTGGATGTTGTAATAGTGTATGGAGCAGGAGCAACAGTAGCACTGGCTCCATGAATGGGCGTCATAGAAGAACAGGCACTATCAGGTGCTCCATTGGGATAACACATCACCTGTCCGAAGAATAGCATCCCCAGCAACAAACTCTTGGCTAATATTTTTCTACAGTCCTTCATTTTACTGCAGAAGATAATAATTTATTTGTAATTTTTTTTCAGTCAGATTTAAGGGTGACTTTCTACTGATACTCCACTGTCAACAAACTTTACTAGAAATGAAGAGTAAAGTTTAAATAATGGGAACAGGTACCATGTTATTGTAAGACCCAGCCAGAAAAGGAAACCCTAAAGGGAAAATACAACATTGTGTCAATATTAGTACTGCCCAGATTTTTAACCAAACTGCTCCGGTGGCCTAGTGGTTAGAGCATCCACCTTGGATGCAGGAGGTTGCGGGTTTGAACCCCGGCCGAGTCATACCAAAGACTTTACAAAATGGTACTAACAGCTGCCTCGCTTGGCGCTCAGCATTAAGAGGTTAGTGTTAGGACTGGTCGGCCTGGTGTCAGGATAATGTAACTAAGTGGGACATCATGCCATATATCTGCAGCATGATGCCCCAGTGCTAGACATCACTATAAACTGCCACACTGCAGACATTGTAGCGATATGACTGAAAAATTGTTAAAGCTACATTAAAAATCTAAATCACATCATACATATAACCAAAAATTTTGGGTTTGAATTCTACCATTGGATCAGACCCAGTCAGCTATTGTGATGTCCTTGTGCAAGGCACTTTATTCCAATTGTTTTGGCACTCAATAACCCACTTGTGTTGATGTGCTGTACATCACCAAACCAAACCAATATTATTAACCTGAGAAATAAACTTTAGGTTATCATTTTCTCCATTTTATTACATTGACCTCATTGTGTAACATTATTACATTGACCTCATTGTGTAACATAGTGTCCTTTAACAAATCTATTTTATTATATTACATTCATTGTGTAACAGTGTCCTGTTAACAATTTTCTCCATTCTGTTACATTACCTTGATTGTACAATAGTGCCCTGTCAACATTTATCTTCATTACATTACCTTGATTGTACAACAGAGTGTCTCTTTAAAATTTGAATTAATATTATCAAAAGTAAGATGCTCCAGCCATAAAAGGAAACCTAATGGCAAACACAGTATCTGCCTCAACATTACTAATGCTCAGTGGTTAGTCTGCCAGATTCATAGCCAAAAGGATGTGGGTTCAAATCCTACCATCAGATCAACTAAGGTTGGCTGCTTTTGGTGTCTTTGCAATTAAAGCACTGTACCAAATCAAACAAACATTATTAACCTGTTAAATATGCTCTAGTTTAACTTCTTGCTGCATTTTATTACGCTGATCATGCAACATACTTAAGAGTGGCTCCCTACTTATGTCCCTTTTTTGATCAACTTTACTTTAAATGCAGAATAAAGTTTATGATAGAGGGGCCAGGTACCATGTTATTGTAGGCCCCAGCCAGAAAATGAAACCCTAATGGGAAAACACAGCATCTGCAACCAAAAATGTTTGGGTTCAAATTCTACCATTGGGTATGAGATAATAGGCTATTGTGGAATCCTAGTGCAAGGCACTTTATTCTTATTGCCTTGGCACTAAATAACCTACATGTGTTGATATGCTGTACAACACTGAACCAAACCAACATAAGTAACCTCAGAAATATGCTCTACTGGTTAACAATTTCTCCATTTTATTACATTACCTTGATTGTGTAACATAGTGTCCTGTTAACAATTTCTCCAGCTTATTACATTACCTTGACTTTGTAATATAGTGTTCTGTGAACAATTTTCTCCATTTTATTACATTACCTTAATTGTGTAAGAGTGTTCAGTTAAATGTTTCTCCATTTTATTACATTACCTTGATTCTGTAACATAATGTGCTGTTAAAAAATTGTCTCCATTTTATTACATTACTTTGATTAACAGAGTGTCCATATACAATTTGTATTAATATTAACAATAAGTTGCTCCAGCCAGAAAAGGAAACTAATGGCAAAAGAGTATCAGACTCAACATTAGAAGAGTTCAGTGGGTAGCTTGTCAGATTCATAACCAAAAGAATGTGGGTTCAAATCCTATCATCCTATCAAACCCAGGCTGGTGTCCTTAGGCAAAGTACTTACTCTGCCTTGGCATTAAATAAGCTACTGATGTTGTTGTGCTGTAAAAGACCAAATGAAACCAAACGAACGTTATTAATCTGAAAAACTATGTTCATCTTGCTGCATTTTATTATGCTGATCATGCAACAGAGTGTCTCTTTAAAATTTTAATTAATAATTTTAATTAATACAGTCAAAAGTAATATGCAAATGTAACTACAGCCAGCACTACTTCAACTGACTGACATGTACTCTACTGTTGCTAATAATTCCATTACCACCATTAATACAACTACTGCACTGACATGTATTGTACTATTGCTAATTATTCTATTACCACCAATAATATAACTATTGCCCTGACATGTACTGTACTATTGCTAATGATTACATTATCATTAATACAACTACTGCGCTGATATGTACTCTACTATTGCTAATGATTCTATTACCACCACTAATACAACTACT
Organism: Megalonaias nervosa; assembly: GCA_016617855.1. Taxonomy (NCBI): domain Eukaryota; kingdom Metazoa; phylum Mollusca; class Bivalvia; order Unionida; family Unionidae; genus Megalonaias; species Megalonaias nervosa. The sequence continues at coordinate 38,649 of JAECUM010006648.1, read as the reverse complement.
GCCCTGACATGTACTGTACTATTGCTAATGATTCTATTACCACCAATAACAAAACTACTGCCCTGACATGTGCTGTACTATATTTGCTAATGATTCTATTACCACCACTAATACAACTACTGCCCTGACATGTACTGTACTATTGCTAGTGTTTCTATTGCCACCACTAATAAAACTACTGCACTGACATGTACTGTACTATTGCTAGTGTTTTTATTACCACCACTAATAAAACTACTGCACTGACATGTACTGTACTACTGCTAGTGCTTCTATTACCACCAATAAAACTACTGCACTGACATGTACTGTACTATTGCTAGTGTTTCTATTGCCACCACTAATAAAACTACTGCACTGACATGTACTGTACAATTACTAGTGTTTTTATTACTACCACTAATAAAACTACTGCACTGACATGTACTGTATTATTGCTAGTGTTTTTATTACCACTACTAACAAAACTACTGCACTGACATGTACTGTACTATTGCTAGTGCTTCTATTACCACCACTAATAAAACTACTACCACTTCCACTACTATTCCTACTTAATACAACTATCATAATAATGTTTCTGCTGCTATTATCATCAACATTAGTATTACCCACATCAACACAAATCACCACTGTTAAATGTTTTTGGAATTGTCAACACTGTCATTGACCATTGGTTGCCAAATAATTTTACATGAATTTATTAAGTAGAATCATGGCAGCATTTTCATAATTTGTAAGTCATAAACAGATACAGAACCAATTAAACTGTGAAAGGATTCTTTGCATTTGAATAGATCTTTAAGAAAAGTTTTATCTGAATGAAAATATTTGAAAAGCAGTCTAACTTGAACATTATAACTTGAATATTTCTAGGAGTTCTACATTTAGACTAAGACATTTGTAACAGCAGTATATCTGGACATAAATATTTTTAAGAGCATTGCATTACTGGTATTTTTTTTTCAATCTGACTTAATAAATGTTAAAATGACAAACTTAAACATTTTTTTAAGCTGAAAATTTGAATGATCAGTACTTCAGAAATATAAATTTGTAAAGGCAGTACTTCTGCATTTGGAGATTTTACTGAACAGTTCATTAAATTCAAAGAGAATGAGATTTTTACATAGAAATTTAAAAAAGCAATGTATTTTTGATGAGAAAAAAAAAATGACCATAAGAGCAATACATTTGTACAAGGAAATTTTGGAGAGCAATTACAACATTTGGACTCGCAGAACAATATATTTCATGTTTAAAGCCAGGTGTGATTGCCATTATAAAAATATTTCATGTTAAAAGCCTGCAATTGCCATTATAAATATATTTCATGTTAAATGCCTGCAATTGCCATTATAAACATGCAATTGCCATTATACATATGTTTCATGTCAAAAGCCTGCAATTGCCATTATAAACATTTTTCATGTTAAAAGCCTGCAATTGTTATTATACATATATTTCATGTTAAAAGCCTGCAATTGCCATTATAAACATATTTCATGTTAAAAGCCTGCAATTGTCATTATACATATATTTCATGTTAAAAAACCTGCAATTGCATTATAAACATATTTCATGTTAAAAGCCTGTGATTGTCAATATAAAAAATTTCATATTTCATATTAAAAACATGTAATTACCATTATAAAGAACAACATAATACTGTGTCAGATAAGTCATGGTTAAACATTCCAAAATATTGTCCATAACCTTCATGTGTATCAACCTACTTCTAATTCTAATGTCTAAATCCTACTTTTAATTCTATCAATGTCTAATTCCAACTTCTAATTCTAAGGTCTATTTCCTACTTCTAATTCAAATGTTTAATTCCTAGCTCTAATTCAAATGTCTAATTCCACTATGTAATTTTACTTGTATGGCTCGCACATTCCATTATAGGGCAGATGGGGCTGTTGGGTCGATACTTTGGCTCAGTATGGCTCTACCATTTTTATATGGGGTTTATACCCAAAACATCATGATATCTTATCAACACATTCAGCCAACTTACCTCGCTAACAATTGAACTGGTTACTGTGTATTGTATCAGGTACATAAACAATGTAATCTGTCCTTGTTTCAAACCTACCTGTACTGGATATAACTTGCTAAATTTTCTCCTATATGTACTACATACCTTTCTGTCATGACTAATTGTAAGACTGGTCTTAAATTGATATGGTTCTAACAGACATTGGAATATGACTCAAAGGTTATGATGACGATAGAAGAATTTTAAAGTAGCTGATAACAGAAAAACAGCTATCATGCATTTCTGACTCACAGGAGCATTTTTGTACGCAGTGTCACATGTAGCCAGGTCATTGTTGATTTTATTGGGCTCAGTTTGTGATGGGTGCACTTGCACCAACAATTTCCCCCACCCCCCACCATAAGATCACACCTCCATCAATAAAACTATAGAAAAGGGTGACCTCTCATGAAGGGTACAAAATGTAAAATACACTATTTTGTTGCCAGGCAAGGCAGCTGTATAAAAAGGGGGTAGCCTATGGGGAGGGGCTTCCCAAGAGACGGAGAACTGTACAGCATAAAAACCTCATTGTCTCAGCTGGTATCCTCTTTGATATTTTGAAATCATTTGTAGAATGTCAGCAAAGTACCTAACTTGGCTCTTGTTTCATTAACTTTGTTTTGTAATCATTTGTAGAATTAAGGAAAAGTACCTGACTTGACTTTGGTTTCACTAAATTTTTCCCTAAATTTCCCTTCCAATTTTTATTGTATATACCTGGCCAAAATTGGTAAGCCAACATCAGCAGTGTCTGGTACTGGGCCTAAATTGGTAAACCAACATCAGCAGTGCCCAGTACAAGCCTCAATTGGTAAGCCAACATCAGCAGTGCTTGGTACATTGCCTAAACTGGTAAGCCAACATCAGCAATACCTGGTACCTGGCCTAAATTGGTAAGCCCACATCAGCAGTTTGTAACTAGCAAAATCTCTGTTTCCTGACTGGTTATTCAGTGAGGTCACTGGCATATCAGTGCCATCATTGCATGATGTAAAATATCAGTATACTAAAATATAAAGAACGTTTCTTTTACAAAGTATTCTAGCTGATAAGAATATTATTTTTGCTTACCTTAAATGTGTGATAAGGCATGCTTTCATTTTCATTAATAATGTATTCTGCCTTTGTCATGCCTAGCAGCAGGCAGGGTGAACCCTACAACTTTTTGCTCGAACCGGTAAGTAAAAATAAATGAAAAAAAATAAGGTCAATAACGATAAACCGAACCTTCTAACTATATTATTACCGTATAGTTTGAAAAACGAATAATAAATCGTTTGGGTTAGCTCATTTTTATTATTTTATTTTTGACTTTTGTTATAGTGCGTTTATTTTACTCGCGGGTCACTCAATTTTTGTCATTCACCCTGCCTGCTGCTATGAATTTATCCATATCAGATATTACATGTATATACAGTGTGAAGTGAGTCATACATAATATATGTACTGAGATAGGTATGCGTACCGATTTTTCAAGGACGTGTGTGGTAGTTCAAACAATAGCTGTGTTTATAGATAGTCCAGGTATTTGTGTGCATTTTATTTCCGTGCTTTAATATAATACATTTTAATCGGTTCATATATATAAATGGCCAAATATCTTAATAAAATTATAAATATTTATTTATTTGTAAAATCAGATATCAAATGCTATTGCACAATAACCACATATAATAATTTCTAAAACGTATATTTGTAGTCGAGTTCGTTAGCTCAATGCTAAAGTTGTTGGAAACTTTAATACTGATGTTTGCGGTTCGACCCCAGATCTCGCCGAGATGGGTTCGGGTCCCCGGGTCGCCCACGTCTTTTAATAAGTAGGGGGGGGGGCATCCCCTGAGATTTCGATAAACCACCACGTATCTCGTGGTCGGATTCCATTTTGGAATTCTACCCCGGGGTTTCGTGGGGGTTTATCGAAATCGCAATGCCTAGACAGCCTTCTGAATTGCTAATATTTCGCTTTCGTCGATTAGAAATTCGCCGGGAGGTGTGTCTATGCAAATTTGCCCCCCCCCCCCAAAATAATCAGTAGTATACCTTGAGCTCTCTACCCCATGGAAGAGCCCCCAAATAAACATCCAGAAAGGGTGTTAGCCAAAAGAAACAGAATATGGGCGTGCCGCATAATAAGTCATAAGAGAGACTATAATGTAAGGACCCCATGAAAGTCACACAGGCTATCGAGGGGCTCCATCGAAGGGTAACCGCTAGGATCTACTGATTATTTTTGATAAATTAAAATACAGACAAACATGCATACATACAGACATACATAGAAAGGGGAAATAATTCTCTAGCAGAGGAGGAGCAGAGTTAATCACAGATTAACCAAAGATTTTATCCAGACCTATACGATATCTGGATCTTGGGTCATGAAGATTTATTGTTATAAATCCGAACGGAGCAGATTGTGCTTGAGCAAAAAAGTTTCTGAACTTAATCATGTCCATGTCCCCTGAACACCAAGTATAATAAATATTCTGTAGAGTATAATTATCTACTCCATTAAACACAACCAAAATATTGCAGTTATCTCTGATCACTTTAGGTATCTGTGTATATCTTTGTGTAACATAAATCACGTCAGTATTTTTGTGACGACCTCGAGAAAATATTCTAGCTGGATTAGATTGTTTGTCCAGCATTACATCATCGTATACTACGAGATTATTAATGAATCTATCTAAGTCATCTACAGACGGGGCTTCATCAATATCGGTGATAAAATCAATAATATCGTCTCCGTCTTTATTAACTGATTTCGCTTTCTCGTTAAAATCCTTAAGTACTTCGTAACAGTGCTGATCATCTACAGACGGCGCTATTAAATATAATTTACTCCATCTAAGCCATCTCATTATTAAATTTAATAATAATTGTGTTTTACCTGATCCAGACGGACCTATTATAATCATCCTTATCGAATTTGGTAATGCTGGATGGTGCTTTACTGGTTCCTGTTTTCGTGTCGCCGAAAAATCAATTATTGTATCCATATTATTAATAACATGAGTCTATATTGTGTTCGATGTAGAATATCTACACCCACTACTGGACTGACAACAATAATAACAAAAAATAAACGACGTGCATTAAAAGGTAAATGTGTAAAATGCGGCACGAAAAAATATAAATTTATCTCCATGTCTGATTCAGGGACAAAGACAGGTGGAGATATAACCGCTTTATTAGGAAAATTACCAGGAACTCCGTGGGCTAAATATGCCGGTGAGAAACACTTACCAGGATATAATTATTGTGGTCCTGGAACCCGACTTGACATCCGACTTGATGATCAAGATCAACCAAGACCAGGAGAGTATCCAGTAAATAAGACTGATCAAGCGTGTCATGTTCATGATGTTGCGTATAAAAGTAAAGATTTACAACAAAGGCATCTCGCAGATGTAAAATTGATTCATGCATTAAATTCTATACCTAATAAATCTGTCAGAGATAAATTAGCTAGTTTTCTAGCAAAATCTGCCATGAAAAGTAAAATAATGTTAGGGGCTGGTAATTAATTATATAACTATTATAATGGAATCCATTTATTATAGCCCAAGAGGATATTGGAGAGGTAAATCAGCTATTACTAAATTATCTGAAGCAGCAAAAGTCTCACGTTCTGTTGCTGCAGCGTGGTTAGCACGACAGGCAATATGGCAAATCTATCTACGTCCACCTAAAAATATTCAATATGCACATTTTGATGTCAGCGTCCCTAATGAGGTTCATCAAGCAGATATTTTATATTTACCACACGATACCATTAAAATAGGTAAACGTCATCGATCCGCTAGCGGATTGCGCACATACAAATACGCATTAACTGTCATTGACGTTGCAAGTAGATATAAAGAAGCTGAACCATTATCAACAAAGACAGCGTCTGAAGTTTCATCTGCGTTTGAGCGAATTTATCAGCGAGGATCTGGACCACAAGGTGGTCTACGATGGCCACAGTTATTACAGGTTGATCCTGGCAAAGAATTTCTTGGAGTAGTATTATCGTTAATGAAGAAACATAACGTTAAAATCAGACGAGGACATACTGAAATTCATCGTGATCAGGCAATTGTTGAACGATTTAATCGAACACTTGCCGAGCGGTTATTAGGATACCAATATGCAAAAGAAATATCTACTGACTTTAAATCCGGTGAGAGATCTCGTGAATGGGTTGCAAGGTTACCAAATGTGATAGCTGCATTAAATAACGAAATTACTCGTTCAACTTCCATGAAACCTTCTATTGCGATCACAAAAATATATATACCCCGTAGTAATGACAGACATCAACCTCAACCAGTATTAGGTAATGTAACTGTAAGATATTTATATGAACCTGGCGAACTTGAAGGTGGTAAAAAAAAGAACAACTGATCCTATCTGGAGCGTGACTACACATACAATTTCTAGTGTGGTTAGATCCACTGGTAGACCTCCAATCTACAGACTAGATTCTACCGCACCTCAACGTGGATTTGTACGTGAACAATTACAGGTAATCCCTGAAGACACACAATTACCACCACATACAATTACATAACCAGAACCAGGGCGTCCAGCGCCCCGACGTCGATTACACTCGAGACAGGTCAGCATCACATTATCACGTGCATGACCAAGATCACTATTAATTCTATCTACGGTAAATTGTCTTGGATTATTATTCGAATATTGCCACAACATATTACAGTTACAACTTGCACAATTATTATTCTGTTGTGTTTTTAGTTTAATAATAAATTCAGTATCAATATCAAAGTCACGCTTATTTTTTTTTTTTGTCACATTGCTTATAACCAGATAGTTTTTTTCTTATTACGTCATTGCTAACAGTCTGATCATTATTTTCTATGAAATTAATAATAACCCTATGTAGTTGAGATATTCTTCTGACTCTAGAAACTGCGAGATAGACTAAATTTGACCATTCGATCCGATCATCTATAATCCAGATATTTGTATCAGAAATAGTTAACCCCTGTGATGAGTGAATAGTTATAGCATATTCTAACGTCCACGGTGAATTATTCATATTCAGCGCATTCTTAACGACATTAATATCTACTAAAACAATATCATTCAAGACGAGATTCTGTACTCGGACATTTTCAGTGTCTCCACCAGGAATTTCAACATCAATATTCTGTCGTCGAGTATCTGCTAGGCGATAACACAAAGGTACAGGTAGATCTAAAAACTTTTCTTTATGTAACATAAATAATTTATTCTGTAGTTCATCACGAACTATCTTTCTACTTGCAACTATTAAATCAGCGGGATTCCATAAATTTAGAAAATCATTCATAGAAGTCTCTGGAATTACTCCTCGCATTATTTCACATTGTATTTTATCCGGCTGTAGTCTGATTAACCTTTTAAACTCCTTCAGCGGTTCATCAATAGCTCTATAGTCATCATTTATTTCCTCGTAATAATCTACGTTATTCTTCAGCCATTCATGTGGAGACTGTCCAATAAAAGGTGGTGGTTGACCATGATCACCACACATTATTATAGCAGTATACTTCGTCAATAACCATTCAAGAAATGTTTTTAATATTTCTAACGACACCGTGCATATCTCGTCCCATATAATATATTTAGGTATATATTTTTTCACCCATCCGCGATGGAGTCCATGTGTCTCCGCACCATCTAAAGAAACTATGATATGTACACGATTTTACTCCTCGCTCTTTTATTTCTCTGGCGAGTTTATGTGTCGGTGTCAAAACAATTATATCCGAATTATTATTCATGAATAATTTAATCACACGAGTTGTTTTACCTGACCTCCACACCCATTAAGATAAACAGTCTTATGTCTAGCCACAGGATCATATACAGATGGTGCTGATGACTTTGATAGTTTATTATTTTTGTGATATATTTCCTTAATTTCAACGTCGGCAGATTCAGAATAACTAAGTATATTTTCTTGTTTTATTCTCCATGACCCCCATTCACCATTACCAAGTAGCGGTTTTAATAAATCCGTATATTTTTTATTTATATAAAACGAATCCGTGGCGACTCTGACAACATCACGAGAAAATCTGTTTATCATAGACAGTAGATTTATAGAAACATATGCCAACATAGATGATCTTAAATGAGTAAACTGCGGTGAGTCACCATCAAGATAACTCACAATTGTACCTAGTTTGGTTCCGTCTGACAAATAAGCATTACTCCGATTTATAAATGTTTTTTTCTGTTGTATCAGCAATTATAAAATCGAGTTCAGCATCGTCCATAATTAATCTTGTACAATGTCTTTTATGATCATAGGCTCCTCCTTGAGTAAATTTACCAATTATCTTTCTACCAAGATCTTTTGCAAGTTTCTCATCATGCTCGTCTCTGCATTTACATATATTATTAGTAATTTTAATAATATCATCTTCATTAAGATCAGGAAATTCTTTCCTGGCATCATCAATATTAAATCTATTTGGTTCTGGTAACCAAATTTGTTTCTGTGGACTATATGATATAATGGCCTCGCTCACCTGTAAAGATATTAAAATTCCAACATCAAGCATATATCGCAATAGTACTATTGGAACTCAACATTTTTCTGAAAAATGTCTTCCAAACCAAGTATAAGTAATCGGATGGAGATTTTCTGCAAATTCGAATGATTCTACATGAGCAAATCCTGTTAAATCAAAATCTGGTAAATGTCCGTTTATTGCAACCCTGGTCATTTCGTGTGATGGATGTCCGAATCTCTTAAAGTATTTAGAGCATTCTCCGTATCCAAGAAAACTTCCAGGATAACATGCTACCATATCGACGGATATAACGTCACTATAGTTGTATTTAGTATTCCATAATCCTCCGTGTCCATATTCTACGCAACTTTTATGAATATCTTCAAGAAATTCCGATCGTGTTGGTTTCCATAATTTTTTCTCCTGAGCGAAATGAGCCGCTACGGATGGAACTGTAAAACAATTATTTAATAATTGTCTAACTTTGACATCGTCTGAAGTATACTTCAGCGCAAGATTTTCCATTTCTACATTAAGAGATTCTCTACGGTAAATGTCACCATTAGGCCGTACAAACTAATCGTAATGATCATATTCTGAATTTTGAAATAACCAAACGGACACAGGGTCACTTTTACTGATATTTTTGATAAAATCAAATATATGACCATCATAAACTTTAACTTTTCTATCTCGTGGAAATATTGTTACTGCTGAGGTCCATGCGTGCGAATTATGATCAATAATATCTATTGGAGCTCCATTTTTTGTGTATTTTGGTTTATATAAAATCTCTCCCTTCAGCGTTTTTACCGTTATTGGAAATCTTAATTTCTTTTCTAGTTCAGCGACATCTTTGATAGACGCTCCGGTATCTTTAACTGATTCTGCCCATGTATTTATTTTTTTACGTCGTAAATCTGTTAAACCATTACCACGCATCGCGTTTGTAAAATGTTCTGTAACTCGTTCAGCTACACAGTTTATTCTTGACTCTGACAGTTTCATAGGCTTTAGATCCCCGACGTCAGGTTTATTATTAAGCGGATATATTGCATATACGACTGCAGTAACTGGGTAGCTCCGTTCATAATATATCTTATCAATACCAGTCAGTATTCCGGGTTTAGATTTATTATTTAAGAGAACAATATTATTTCCTGATTGTATGTGTACTGGATCGCGCTTGTCACGAATAATCCAAATATCTTCTTCTGTATTTACAATAAATTTTATTAAAATAAAATATTTTTGATCATCAAGGTGATTAATAATTACTTTTCCTCGTTTGTCATTCATCATATTAGTAACATTTCCGACTCTGAATGTTGACCATACATGAGCAGCGCCATCGTCACGAAATTCATTTTTTGCTTCACGAATACGATCGGTTACATCCTCATCCGTTAATGCCAGATCTTGCATCAAAGTACTATATTTATATTCTGATAGTCTGTCAAGATCAAATCTAGCATGGGAAGGTTCAATTGCCGATAATTCGTTCATATAATTAAGACAAGTATTTAAATTAAAATTTTAGTATATATATATAATGCTTGAAACAAAGAACAAATGTACTTGGCTCAGAATTGGATATACTTCTCTTTGTAATAAACCGTGCGTGAACAAATACTGCGGAAATCATACACAGAGTATCAAAAATGGAAGTACAGGACCAATACCGTGTATTCAGTGTGGTGTTGGAGTGAGGGGAAAAACTCAATTGTGTCTAAAATGTGGCGGAAAAAAATATAGAGAATTAAAACGATATTATGACAAAAAAATAATACATCGCCAGGTAAATCTCCTATACAAACCGTAGAAGATTATCTGGTCAGATTTCAAAATAATGATTTAGACAAATAATATTATTATATAAAATGACTCAGACAAATCAGACTTATGATGAAATGATCGACAACGATATTATAAGAGAATTAAGAAAAAAAGCATTTCGTAATAAATACGAATTTGTGAAACATCCCATAATAAAAAATTATGAAGCGTCTCGAGATGGTGTGATCAGAAACTGTAGATTGAAAAAACCAGTCGGTAATATTAATAATACTGGTTATTTTAAGTTTAATACTGGGAAAAATAAAAATTATTACTCACATAAATTCATATTCGAATGTTTTCATGGAGTAGTTGAAAATAGACTTGTAGTTGATCACATTGATGGAGATCCCAAAAATAATCGGTTATCTAACCTGCAAGCTATTACACCTAGTCAGAATGCTACACGCGGAAATACTGGAAAATGTAAAAAGTTTGCAAGAAGATCTATTAAATCCATAAATACAGAAACAGAACAGGAAATAACTTTTCCATCAATTAATGCGGCTGCAAAATATTTTAGCATACACCCACAATCAGTAAAACATATTGCAGATAAATTATACAAATCAGCATATTCAATAAAATACGATCAGCGGATAATATTTGAATATATCTAATTCTGTACTCTTAATAAATAAATTGTATATAGTTTTTGACTTTATATTTTACCTTCACCGTCGCTACTCTCAGTGTCACTCTCACTTTTGACAGAATCAAATAACATAATTTTTCTTAATTGCATTATACGATTATCCACGATCTTCTTTTTCTCGTATTCACGAGACAATTCGGATCTGATATTTTCGATCGAACGTGCAAGAGGCGCAAATAGCTTTACCTGTTTTTCATTTACCACCGCCAAGGATTCTAACATAGACTGATAAATTGATTTTACAAATTTATAATTGGATGGTAATGTGTATTTATTGTCAATTTTTCTTTGTTTTAATATTTCATAATCACATAATATTTTTCAGGATCGAGATTATCAGATAGATTTATTCCGTTATGTTTTAATTTTTTAATAGCAGAAATAATATCGTTAATGTTTTCTTGGTTCATATATATATAATAATTATTTCTTTAAAATAAAATAGCATCGTTCCGAATACTGTCGACACTCGTCAGCCACAGGAATCGAACCACGGTCGTCAGTATCATAGTTGCAACAACTATACCACTGAGCCATTTTCCGATTCATACATATAGACGTTTTAAAATTATTATGTAGTTAACCCAACACTGAATAAACAGACAAATTACGTACGACCAATATACTGAATAAAATCACAATTATTATACAACTGTAGCGTATATTTACTTAATTTACAAACATTATTTATATATACTGTATAAAATAATCGCACATTACATTTTTTTTGTAAGAGTTATCGTTCGTTAAGGTCAAATATATGTTATAGCTAAAAATAACTTTACGTACTCGTATAAACCGACATGAATTTAAGATTATCAGAGTTAAAAGATGCATCAATATTCCTCTCTGTTACAAATTGATGCTTTACTAACAGCTAATCACCTACATAAAAAGAAATAATTCACTAAATAATTAACGAAAAACAAGAAGTATTTATTGTCTGTAAATCGAACATAATAGTAAGGGAAATAATCACTCAATTTACTGCAGAGAGAGATAGCCGAGTTATCTCGCTTTATTATATATACAATTGCTTTAATCATAGAAATCAGATTTTAATGATTTTGATTAGTAAACTGCCCATCAGATAAAGAAAAATCAGTAAAAAAAAATATATTATTTCAGAATCAGATTATTTTTTCCCTTATTATATTAGGAAATATTTAATCAGACGTTCTACGAGCGTATATACAAATTAATATTAAGAGATTCTTGTCTTAGATCCAAAATATTTCCTGCCTGGTCAGTGAGTTTGAAATTTATTCTTGTCAGAAATGGATTATGAACTCGCAGGTACACGGGGTTAATTGGTTCAGACACAATTAACCAACCGGGTGGGTCTTTAGGGCTAAATGAATATAGTATATACCCCTGTTCCGCAATGCCACTGCGGTGATTAGATTTTGAAAGATCTACTTGATAACTATCATCAATTACGTCACATACCAGATTGACTGCAATTGTTGTTGTTATATTAACAATACCAGGTGAGATATGGCGACCTCCACCGTGTGGATCATTATTGTGTTTAAGAATATTTGGTGTAGGTATTAATTTTTTCCATGAATTACATATTCTTTTAAATTGTTCATCAATAAGATCATTAACTGATTTCTTTAGCTCTTCAGAGTTAAATCCAGGAATTATAAATGTTGATAGTTGTTCTCGCGTAATTCCGAAATGTTTTAGAAATACTGTTGTGAACAGAAGATTTAGTTTAACAACCTGAGATGGACCGTCTTCATTAACTATATACAACCCTCTATAGCGTTTATCTGCTGCTATGTTCACTAATTTTTTTTCTCTGTTAACAATAATATCATTCATGAACTCTAGGTCAGAAGCAACTTGATTCAAATGTTGTATTGCTTCAATTATTTGATTTTTTAAGTCATCGTTGTAAGAAGTGCTAATGCTGGAAAATAAATTTCTTAGATAATTAAGTATACGTCCGTGTTCAGACTTAATTGTACTAGCATATGAATTTATTTCATCAACATCAAGTACTATTATTTTACCTTTTTTACCATCAACTATTTTTGTAAAATGGGTTTCTGTTTTATCTATATAATGTATAACTCCATCACCAAAATATCGTCGCCATGGGTAAGTATTTTTTTCTGTTCTATATTCTGGAGGTTTTATAAATTTTTTAACATCTATGACAAAATCAGATCTCTGTGGTTCTGGTGGTCCTTGATAAACCGGTGGATCTTCAGGCCAACCTAATACTGATCTAATCGAACTTTGATAAATATCTACAGAATAATCAGGGGAATTTATTTCAATAACCGCAGATAGTGTTGGTTCGTAGACAGTAATTGCTATTTTGATTCTTTTCCTGTAATAGATTTAATTCTGCGTTGGAACTCATCATTAATCTGTTCTATTTGATAACTGCCCGTTGGAATAGAAACTACTTGCCAATCAGGAGTTCCGTCAGGCTTATTCTTATTAGCGAATATTAATGAATTATTTGGCTGTAGTCCACCAAATGGTTTTGATCTAATATTGGGCCAGCTATAATAAACTCGCAATTGTGCTAATGCTATTTCTTTTGCAGGAATTGCGATTGGAAAATTGACACTAAACTCAGGATTGGTCGAACTTAACGATATCATAGTAGTTTTTGACGGAGTTGTATTAGTAACGATCTGCTGAAGTAACTCCCTGTCTGTCATTATTATTATTGTTGTTATTTAATTCGTTAAAATCATTAGCGATCACCTTAAAAGCGTCATCATAAGTTTTCATCATCATCGCGAATTCAGTATCAGATATTTCACCATCACTAACACACGAAGAAATATATAAAGATAATTTAGAACATGCCTCTGCCACTGTGTGTAATTTAATCATATAATCGTGCAATTTAGCATTTGTACAAGTATGTATCTTTTTGGTTATAATACCGAGAACTCCAGCAATAGTCGTTGATGCTGAAACAATAATGGTTATAACAGTAGGTGCTGTCATCGTCAATGTTGATAATAATAATCCTGTTCCAGTAATAACAGCAGAAACCGAGTAAACAACTACATCGATAACAACTATACGCCTTTTGTATTTTTTTATCTTCGTGTTATAATAGTCGATAAAATTATTTAGTTTAGTGAGACGCTCATATATTTGATTGCATCTGTAACGTTGAACGTCAATGCAAGACTGAGGTTGATCCATTATACTAACAACGTCATTTAATTAAATTTCAGATACGAATTCTAGGCACCACCAGTAACGTCTCGGATGTATTTCCGTTGTTATCAGCGTAAAGAATTCTTTCACATTCTTGGTTAGCATCACCAATAGAGGATTACGATATATATTTGGTGATAATGAAGTTGCCGCAGTAATTTCCGAACCGTACATAGATAACCTGTATAACCCAGTTACTTCTGTGGTATATTCGAGAGTTTCACTTTGCGATGCCCATATTGTTGATCCTGATGCTACTGTATATACGATATTTTTAATTTGTCCGTGTGGAATTTTAATCAGATTAGTTTTTTGAACAATATTAGGTATTCCACTGGCAATATCATTAAGTTTCGTGTTAACGTCGGAGAGTTTTATGTCAACGGTTGGTTGTTCCCCAAAAAATTCTTTGACGGTTTTGTTTATATTTCTACGAAAATTTAAGAACAGTTCTACGTGATTATTAAAAAATTGTACATGATTATCATAATCAGTTTTTAGTGTAGTCATTTCATTCTTGATTGGAACTTCCTTATCATCAACGTATTTCTTTGTCGCAGCATCAAAATCATATTCTGGTGTTCTAAGATTATTAATGCCGTTGTTATTCATATCGAGAAATGCGCGCATTATACTACCGTTGGTCAATACGTACTTAGATTCTTGATCGTCAACATATTTCTTTGTTGCGGCGTCTGCATCTGCGGTTGGGTTTCCAAGATCTGTAATTTTATTTTGATTCATGATAATAGCGCCTGTAAATACGTCGCCAGCTTTCTTAATATAATCGCTGACTGACGTACCGGAATCTTGTATTTTACCCTGATCAGAGAAAGTAACTATATTATTAACAGCCGCAGTGGGAACTCGTATAAGTACATCTGGTAGTTGTATATTACTAGTTTTTAATCGTCCTTGTTTATCCTGAAAAACAACTACTTCGTTTTGATCCACACTGGTTATATTTAATAAATCATCAATTTCATTTCTGAGCTGATCGAGAGTTGCGTATTTAGATAAATCACTTGCTGATGACCTTTACCACGAGAAGATCTTCCATAAATATCTACCATTATATTTACTAATGTCTGTTTAAATATGACGTCGTAGTATATTCATGTACAACTTTGTGAGGTGGTTTTGTTGATTTTGATATAGCATCAAGTACGTTAAGTACTTCTCGACCACATATTGGTGGATCGGTTAATGTTTGTGTAGGTAATGTTGAATACCATATTGGAATACTTTGATAGCAACTAATATACTTTAAGAATTCTTTTGGTGGAGCTAGTCCATATGAATCAAAATAAATAATTCCACGTGGATCAATTGCATATCCGACCCAATGCGTGCCTGGACCAGAATTTTCATCGAGATTAATAATACCTGTTTCAATATTATTTGGTTGTTTCGGTAATTGATCACGCATGAAAACTCCTCTAAAATTTTTTATTTTTAATTTTTTAGCAGCATCTAGTAAATCAAAATTGGACATAGGAGATATTAGTAAATTGTCCCTGGTAATCTTAGGCCTTTTCCGTACCAGTGTGGGGTCCCTGGTAATCTTAGACCTCTTCCATTTTTTTTTGGTGTTCGTTTTATTCCTTGTCCAGTTGCTTTCTTTAATGCCATTCCAGCAGCAGTTCCAACAGCACCTAATGCAGCTGCTTTTGCAACAGCTGGAGCTGCAGCGGCTATTAATGCTGGTATAGCAGCAAGAAGTGGAAATATACCACCCGTATTAATGATATCTTTAATGGCACCCGCAGAAGGATTAAGTTTTATACCTTTATTTGATTTTTTGGCTTCATTGAAACGCCCGAGCTGATGTTCCGTAAGAGATAATTTATTTGAGCCGCTCATCTGATCTTTCTTTATCAATATTTTTAATCCACAGTTATTTTTTGATGCTGATTGTATCTTTTTAATCTGACCAGGAGTCAGACTAACACTAACGTGATTATACGACAATATAATATTCATAAAAGATCTAATTACATGTTTTCTACTGGAGCATCAACGACTCTCATTCGTCCACCAGCACCTTCAATTAACATCGATTTATCGCTGAGTATGACAGCAATTGCTCTGTAATTGGTAATAGGAGCTATTGTCACACGAGCTCGAAAGTGTATATCGACTACTGACTGTCTGGTTAAATCTAAATGTTCGAGCGAAAAGTAATAAATTGGGTATAAGGTTGTAAAATATAACTGCGATATTTGTAAACCAGTATCAACATTTTGATCACGTCCCATGAACGTCATTAGACGATGATATACACGTGCTACATGATTTTGTTCAAAATTCAGTAAAATATCCTCGGATGGTTCTTGATGTCCATTTATTCTTAAGGAAACTTCGGAAACACCAAGATTATCAAATATCATAATACTACGTGTTTGATCATCCACCCGTGTAGCATCTTGAAATGCAATAAATATATATCGTGGCGCAGAAACACCTTGCTGAGAAGCTATTTGCCATGTAAATAAACCATTAATATTACTCTGAACAACATCTGTGGTCATTGTTAACCACGATAATGCTGATTTCCCACCTTGATTCATAAAAGAGAGTAGACGATCTTCTTCAGTTATTGATGGAGTCATCACCGGCATCCACAATGAAAGTTTTGTCAGAATTACTTTGCCAGGATCACCAATGGGTCTCCATAATGCATCGTTGTCGGTTGCTTTTCGTACAAGTACAACTGTATGCTTAGCTCCGAAAATGACTTTTCTGACATTTCTACAAAATCCAAATATATGTGATAGTGGAATCACACATGAAAATGCTCTTCTTCCACCACGCAACATTGCTCAACGTGATCTAAATCCTAAATTAAAATCTGGATCTACATTAATAATCATACTTTGTACATCCGCATCGGCGTTTCTAGCAAAATTTCTTGGTCGTCCTATTTCATATTGTCGATACTCTGGAGAATCAGTTGTATCCTTTGCAAACATCATTGATGGACCAGTTGATCTTGAATAATCGTCGCTGTATCTTGCAAGGCCTAATATTGTTGTAGCAACATCAATGTCCTTCTGAATTGATTCAATATTTTTACCATCAATCATGTACGTAGCGCTATCAAATAACGCCATAATACCATTGTTAACAAAACCGACACTAACATCGTCTCCATATGCTACTGGTGCTGCAGGATTAGCGATATTAAAAATTTCACCTTCAACCTCAATAAAAGCCTCAGCGGGTAAGAAATACCTACTTGTATCCTGAACTTGCAGTTCAATTCGTCCATGCTGATCTGGAATTCGAGCATCATAAGAATAATATTGATAATCACGCACAGACTCATCTTTAAGTACTGGTGCGTCCATGTCAAATGCGGGATCAGATATGCGCTTGAACATCTTTATTATAATTATTATCATCTAAAACGAAGACCACTTCGGGAAGTGAGACCACTTCGGGAAGTGAGACCACTTCCTGCTATCAGACTAGCGGTTATATTTTTTTCTTTTTCTGACATTGGTACATCAGCCAACTCCGCTAGTTTTTGATTAGCAACTTGATTTATTATTTTACTGACATTTGCAGGCATTACTTCAGTACTAGGTAAGTTTACAGGTTGAGGTCGGACCGCAGGTCTGCGTATTAATCGTGTTAGTCTATCTTTGATCGCTGAAAATGCTTTACCAGCGAGATTACCCATAGCACCAATACCTTTTTCACGAACAGCATCAATAGCTTTCATTCCCAGTTGCTTTGCGATCGGTATTGCTTTTGGAGCTATCCTTCTAAATAGACCCTGAACAACATCACCTAGTCCATCTCCGTAGGTTGTCTTGCATACTGGTAATCGTGAATTTATTACTCTGACCATGGTTGGTCCACGTTGAGTACTATGTACGATCATTTTATTATAGTAATTGTATTTAATTACGTACTCAGTCACTGTAGTAGTCATTGGCAATTTCATTAATAAGAGACTGATAAACATCAACGTCCATGATACCGCCTGTAAATAACCGTCTACAAATATCAGCCGCCTCATTAATTATTTCTGGGGAATTATTACCAGCTCGTTTTCCTCCAATGAGAATTTCTAGTCGTTCAACGTCGGCAAGGATGTTGTTAGGACATTAAGTAACGAGGCCACTACCATAATTACTAAAGCCACTTCCAGTAGAAGATTCTAAAAAGCCTAATTCTTTTTCTTCGTCCTTTTTACTTTGTCTAGAAGATGAAGGTTGTAATGCAGATGTTGAAGGAGCTGATTGTTTCGCTTTTTCCTGCTGTAGTAATTGTTCTTGTTGTTGTGGATTTAACTGTATAAATGCGAAATATTTATTAATCGCATCATTATAGTCAATAAATCTCTGATCGTTGTTTCTAGCTTGATCAACTCCATAATGGATACGAAATATCCATTTGTACCACGATTCACGATCAATAATGTCATTTGTATGATTAGGTTTTAATAAATTTCTCCGATTATCAAAACTCCTAACCGCATTTATAGCTAATTGGTTTACATTTTTAATCGCTCTGATGTCATTAATAGCAACATCAGTGAATTTGTCAGATACGTTAACTCTAACCCGTGCTGATTCTGATTTTTTAGGTTCTAGTTCTGGTTCTTCAGGCTCTGGCGTTGGTGCATCATAAAACATCTCAGATGGTGGCAACGCAGTAGCTATTTCGACAGGAAGATCATGCAGAAGTTTCTTCGTTTTCTTTGTTTGTTTTGCTATTTTGCCGGTCACCTCTGCGGTTTTCTCTAACACAGGCAGAAGTGGTTTTGTTGTCTCTGTAATTGGTTTAAATAATTGTTTTGTATCCTCCTCAAACTCAACTTGAGATTCCTGTCGTTCTTGTAATTGTTGCTTGACAGCATCACGAACAGGTAAATATTTTCTAATTGCCTCTAGTCTTTCTCGTGCTAATCTAACTGAGTGTGGTTCTCCGATGACAACCATATTAATAATATTTATAATAATTGTTTAAATTCATAGCAGCAGGAAGGGTGAATGACAAAAATTGAGTAACCCGCGTGTAAACTAAACGCATTAAAGCAAAAGTCAAAAATGAAGTAACAAAAATGAGCTAACCCAAAAGATTTATTATTCGTTTTTCAAACTAAAAGGTAATAATATAGTTAGAAGGTTCGGTTTATCGTTTTGACCCTTATTTTTTGTTATTTATTTTTACTTAACGGTTCAGGCAAAAAGTTGTAGGGTTCACCCTTCCTGCTGCTTGCTGTGTCAGGACGGAAGACGGTACCACAGACTTCTTTGCCATCGAAACTGGCGTGAGACAGGGATGTATCCTGTCTCCTTTCCTCTTCCTTATGGTGATCGACTTCGTTATGCAGAAGGCCATGGACCGAGATGATTTTGGAATTCCATCGCTGAAACCAAACCGGCTAACTGACCTTGACTTCGCGGATGACATTGCACTCCTTGGTGCCAAGAATAAAAAAGCGCAAGAAATGACAATGCGCCTGGAATGCGAAGCGGCCCGAGTTGGACTTAGGATAAGCTGGAATAAGACAAAAATCAAGAGGATCAGATATACCACAGTAAGGGGTGCCGTGAAGATTGGTCAACAACAACTTGAGGAGTTAGAGAAATTCACCTACCTAGGCAGCACCCTAGCCAACGATGACGACGCCGATCACGATGCCGCTTGCAGAATAGGGAAGGCAGGGGCAGTATTTCAACGGCTTCGACCGATCTGGGCCAACGCGCAAATCAGTATAGTAACGAAAATCCGGCTATTCAATACCATAGTCGTCCCGACTGCAACCTATGGATGTGAAACGTGGAAGACGTCGGCCCGGATCGCAAGGAGGCTTAACGTCATCGCCCAACAGCAATGGTTGCGTCGAATCCTGCAAGTTTTGTACAAGGATAGCATCACAAATGAAGAGATCCACCAGAGAACAGGCACCCGCCCTCTTAACGACATTGTGACAGAGCTCCGGCTACGTTTTGCTGGCCACGTACTCCGGCAACCAATCTCACGGCATCCAAGAAATGCCATCTCGTGGACGCCACGGGGAAGACGGAAACAAGGCCGCCCCCGAACTACATGGAGACGCACCTTCATCTAAGATCTGAGAGCGCTGGGCATATCATTGGATGACGCTGAAACCATTGCGACAGATCGACCTCGATGGAGAGCACTCGCTGCCCAATGCGCCGAACGGCGCAGGAGGAACTAAGTCTAAGTCTAAGTAAGTAAGATTATGAGTAGATATTATCAGAATGAAAGCAAAACTATTATTATAATCTGATTCTGAATAAATATTATAACCTGATAATGAATAAATAGAATAAATATTATAATCTGAATAAAAATAAATAAATATTGTTTCTTACTGTAGTAAGAAATAAATTATCCCTCTTGACAGAGTCAAGGTTTTATACTTTCACTTTATTTAGCTGTTGCCACGTTCACGGTGACAGTGTTAGTATCGTTGTCACTACAGTCACTGGTGACAGCGCTTTCACTTTCACAATCATCACTGACATTATGGATCGTTTCACAGGCAGACATAATCTCCCTCAACTGTCTTATATGAGCATCAAAATCTTTTTTGTTTAGTATTCGTGAGACAATTCTGATCTAATTTTATCAACTGCGTGTGCGAGGGGAACAAATAGTTTAACCTGCGTATCTGTACCTATTGCCAAGGATTGTATCATTGCTTGCTGAATTAACTTTATAAATCTATAATCAGCTGGTAGTGTATATCTATTTTCAAATTTTCGTTGTTGTAGTAATTTTTTAATCACAGAAATAATAACATTAATATTTTCAGAATTCATTATATAATAAATATTTGTTTAAAATAAAAAAAAAATATTTGCACAACATATATTTACAGAACAAAGCCCATGTGAGCCATTAGATTGCCAAACGACATTCTAGCAGGTTCAGAGGATGATTTACTCGATGTGAACCCCTAGATTTACCTAACGATATTCTAGCAAGTTCAGAGGGTAATTCGAAATATGACAGCACAACCCCCTTGTGATCCCATAGATTACCAAACGATATTCTAGCAGGTCCAGAGGGTAATTTGAACAGACACAACCCCCATGTGAACCCCTAGATTGCCAAACGACATTCTAGCAAGTACACAACTCTGGACGGCACAACATACAATCTTAATTATGGTAGTATATGTAAGGACAGCACATACACAAACGGGGCCTCATCTACGTTCAGCACATCCTCCCCCATAATCAACCCCGGGGAGTGCAAAAGTGCACCCATCACATGGTGGGAAGGTGTACTTTTCTCTGTTGAAGTTTGAGCAAAGTGGGGCGGACTCCAAAGAAGATACGGGTTGTATTTCTTATAAGCTGGCCAATACTTGGAAATCCAAAAGTAGCTCACACAATGGGCATGGCTTATTCGCTGTTGTATTTTTCCCTTTTTATCTTAATTATTATCTTTGACAAAATATGAAGGAAGCAAGAACCATGACAACATTACATAAACAAAGATAATGTTTCTTAAAAAACAACCAAAAAATATTACTCATCAGTAAATAAAATATAATCAGTTATAAACAAAATGAAAGGGAGACAACTTCTTAATTACTCTACCAGGGAGCTTTGCTTGACAGAATTATCACTCTTCATCTTGCAAGACAACAACACAATTCAAAAATATTTTCTTGTCTTTCTGAATTTATCAGTAAATGTCAAAAAGTGTAAATGTTACTCCACATACAGACAGTTATGTTACTGAATATGACACAAAAAATTAAACGCGTAGTCATTACTCAAATAATTGCACTGGAAAATACCCTAAATACTAGGTGACTGCTGAAAAAGTTCTGGTAAAGAATATGCTGGTAAAAACATTGGAAATCTGAAAAATTCTAAAACTTCTGTGAAAATCTGTGAAAAAATGCTTTTTTTTTTAAAGCCAAATTTTAATGTTTTTTCATCAGAAAATCAGTTGAATTTCTTATGTTTTGAGGGACAAACCTCAAGGGGTCAATCAGAGAACCTATTAGAGTAAATGAAATTTATTGATTTTTAGGCGGGTTTTCGCTAAATTTTAACGATTGTTTGACGAATTTCGGCTCGTTTTGGCTGATTTTTTGCCTGAAATTGATTGTCTGACGATGATTCTTTGATTCCTCTAATAGGATCTCTAATTGACCCCCTGGAAGTTTTGCCCTCAAGTTAAAAAAAAAAAAAATGGACAGAAAAAAGTCATCGCGGCAGTCATGTAATATTACGCAGTAACAGCGGGACAACTGTTTAATTACTCTACCAGAGGGACCTTTTGCTCGACAGAGTTAACTCCCTTCATGTGTGTAATACTGAAATGTGATTTTTTGTTCGAATTTCTTTGACAATGCCGATTTGGTTATATTATCCGCGGCACATTTTTCTGAAGGTGGGACAATGTCAAAATATTTAGCAGCTGCATTTATTGATGGAACTATTATTTCTTCGCCTGTGTCTACTTTTACAGACTTAATAATTCTTGCGTATCGTAGACCGCCAGTGTTTCCAAGCTTACAATTTTGACTTTGTGTAAAGCTTTCAAATTATTTAAAGAGTTATCCTTTGGATTTGAATTGATATAATCGATTACAAACCCGTCTTCGATTAATCCATAAAAAAATATTCGTACACGAATCTATGTGAGTAATACATTTTATCCCACTCCCCCGTATTAAACCTGAGATAACCAGCATTACTAACTTTCCGACTGGGTTTTTTAATCGACAGTGCCTGATTACACCATCACGAGATGCTTCATAATGTTTGATGATGGGATGTGTTACAAATTCATTTTGCTCCATATATATAATAATAGTATTTGTCTAATTTGTTATTTTGAAAATCTGGCGAGATAGTCTTCGGCGCTTTTTATGGGAGATTCGACTCCATCGGTATCATATTTTTTATCATAATATCATTTCAGCTCTCTGTATTTTTTACCACCGCATTGTACACACAACTGAGTTTCTCCTTTAACCCCAACACCACACTTCAAGCACAGTTTTTGTCCTAGACTCTCTCTGCTAATACTTTGCATGTGACATCCACAGAATTCATTTATGCAAGCTTTGTTACAAGGAATTGTGTAAGTCACTTACATTTATTGCTTGCTTGAACCATTATATATATATATATATATATATATATATATATATATATATATATAACATATATATATACTATATATATATATATATATATATATTTGCCTTGATTATAATATGGAGCAGTTTGAGAGATTATCTGTAATTAAGCATTCTGAAGCCAGATTTGATCATCACAAACTGCCTAAACCAAAATTTAGTTTTTCGATGCAAGATCTGGCCTTAATGAATAGGGATATAACTGATCATATCGGTGAAGCCAAGAAGGAATTTCGCGACGATGGCGCGGCTCATGTGTAGTCAACATTCAGAATCATGAGCAACACCAAAAGTGTTATCGGTACTAGATTAGCAGCAAAGATTATTAACTATCTCGACAATCAAAGATATTTTATTCTAATAAAATTTATTGCAGAGACAGACGACGGCACTTGAATTATCCGCGACAAACGTGACCCTCTCCGACTTCACACTGGAAATAATATTGTAACGTTAAATAAAATTTCCAACCCAGGAATGTTGACTGGTATTGACAAACCATATTATGAACGAGCGTATCCGCTGAATGATAAAGCTAGTGTTGATCTCAAACCGATGAAATTATTAAGGCTAAATTGTGTAGCTGAGCGAGTTAGAGAACACTTGGAAACGGTTTAACGGATTTACGACGTAGAAAAATAAATGAGTGGGGAGAAACAGTTAAAGATACCGTAGCGTCTATCAGCGACGTTGCTGAGCTGGGATAGAAATTTAAATTTCCGATTACGGGGAAAACACTAACCGGAGAGATTTTGTATAAATCGAAATATGAATCAAGGGGAGCTCCGATAGAGATTATTGACCATAACGCACATGCATAGACATCGGCCGTAACAATATTTCCACGAAACAGAACTGTTAAATTGTATAATGATTATATATTTAATTTTATCAGAAATATCAGTGAAAGTGACCCTGCATCCGTGTAGTTATTTCAAAGCTCAGAATCCGTGAGCTATGATCAGTTTGTACGGCCTAATGGAGACATTTATCGTGTAGAATCACTCCACGAGGAAATGAAAAATCTTGCATTAAAATATACTATTGATGCAGAACAATTACTGAGTAATTGTTTTACCGTTTCGTCAGTTGCTGCTCACTTTGCTGAGGAGAAAAATTCATGGAAACCGACACGATCGGAATTTCTTGCAGATATTCAATGCAACTGCATCGAATACAGACACAGCGGATTATGGAATACTGAATGCGATTGTAAGGATGTTATCTCGGTTGATATGGCTGCATGTTATCCTGGAAGTGTTCTCGGAAAGGGAGAGTGTTCTGAGTATTTTAAGAAACTTGGACATTTAACACACGAGATGACCAGAGTTGCGATAAATGGACCATTACCGGATTTTGACCTGACTGGATTTGCCTGTATTAAGTCATTTGAATTTGAACAGAATCTCCATCCGATTGTTTATGCGTGGTTTGGAAGACATTTTCAGAAAAAATGTTGGACTCCAATAGTTTTATTACGATACATGCTTGATGCAAAAATATTGATATCGTTGAAAGTAAATGAAGCAGTTATATGGTATTGTTCGCAGAAACAAGTTTGGTTGCCACAACAAAAGAAATAATCTGATGATGAAAATCCTGATTATGGAAATAAGGTTGCAAAAGATCTGGGTAGTAAAATAATCGGTAAGTTTACATAGGGTAGTTCATGTGATCATAAACGACATTGTACAACATTAATTATGGACGATGCTGAACTCGATTTTATAATTGCTGATACAAGTAATGTTTATTTATCAGACGGCACTAAATTAGGTACAGTTGTGAGCTATATTGACGGTGAGTCACCGCTGTTTACTCATTTAAGATCTTCAATGCTCGCGTACATTTCGATCAACTTGTGATCAATGATAAACAGATTTCCTCTGATTGCGGCTAGGGTTGCCACAGATTCATTTGATATAAATAAAAAAAAACGGATATGTTAGAACAATTACTTTGCTCTGATGCGTCATGAGGAGAATGGGGAATAAAACGAGAAAATACGCTTAGTCATTCTGAATCTGCCGACGTTGAAATTAAGGGGATATATTACAAGAATAATAATCAAGTGTCAAAATCATTAGCACCATCTGTATATGATCCTGTGGCCAGACATAAAACCGTTTATCTTAATGGGTGTGGTGATTCTGGTAAAATAACGCGTGCGATTGAATTATTCCTGAACAACTGTTCAGATGTGCTTGTTTTGACATCCACACATAGACTCGCCAGAGAAATGAATGAACGAGGAGTAAAATCTAAAACTTATCATGATTTCTTTAGATGGTGCGGAGACGCATGGACTCTTGAACGAATGTGTAAAAATATATCCCTAAGATTATCATCTGGGATGAAATTTGTACGGTATCGCTGAAAGTATTAAAAATGTTTCTTGACTGGATATTGACAAAGAATACTGCAATGATAATGTGTGATGATCATGGTCAACCGTCGCCTTTTGTTGAACATTCTCCACATGAATGGTTAAAAACTTTTGTAGATTATTATGAGGAGATAACTGATGATCATAGAGCTATTGATGAACCGCTGAAACAAATTAAAAAGATAATCAGACTGCAGCCAGATAAAATACAGTGTGAGATAATGCATGAAGTAATTCCGGAAACACAGATAAATAATTTTTAGAATTTATGGAGGCCTGCTGATTTGATAGTTGCGAGTAGAAAGATAGCTTGTGATACACTTCAACAACAATTATTTCTGTTACATAAAGAAAAATTTTCAAATCTACCTGTGTTAACGCCCAGCAGATACGCGACGACAGAATATTGAAGTTGAGATTTCAGGATGCGGTGATAAACAAAATCTTGTATTAAATGATATTATTTTAGTTCCTGTCAGTGCTGTTGAGGGTGCGTTAACGATGGACAAAACTCCATGGACACTAGGATACGCTATAACGATTCATTCGTCACAAGGATTAACTATTTCCAATACAAATATTTGGATTGTCGATCATCGGATCGAATGGTCAAATTTAGTTTATCTCGCAGTGTCTCGAGTCAGAAGAATATCTCAGCTGCGGAGGGTTATCACAGACTTCACCGACATCGATGATGTAGTTAATAACGAAGTTGTCAAGAAATAATTATCTAGTTATAAACAATGTGACAAAAAAAATAAAATAAACGCGACTTTGATCTCGATGTTGAATTTATTATGACATTGAAACAACGACAGAATAATCATTGTGCGAGCTGTAACTGTAATATGTTGTGGCAGTATTCGAATAATAATCCAAGACAGTTTACCGTTGATAGCATTTTATAGTAGTCTTGGTCACACACGCGAAAATGTGATGCTGACCTGACTTGAATGTAATCGACGTCGAGGAGCCAGTTTACAAAAGTGAACGCTGTGGTAATTGTGTATCCTCAGGAATTACTTGTAATTGTTCACGTACAAATCCACGCTGAGGAGCAGTTGAATCTAGTCTGTAGATTGCAGGTCTACCCGTGGATCTTACCACGCTGGAAATTTTATGTGTGGTCACACTCCAGATAGGATCAGTTGCTCTTTTTTTACCCCCTTCATGTTCACCAGGTTCATATAAATATCTTACAGTCGCATTACCTAATACTGGAAGTTTTGAGAAGGAGTCATGTCGTTGTATTAGTATATATTTCTTTGTGATTGAATTAATTGGTTTCATGGCAGTTGCACGAGTAATTTCTTCATTTAACGCAGCTATTACACTTGGTAGTCTTGCAACCTATTCACGAGGTCTCTTATCTCCAGACTTAAGGTCAGTCGATATTTCCTTCGCATATTGATATCCAAACAATCGCTCAGCAAATGTTCGATTAAATCGCTCAACAATTGCCTGATCGCGATGAATTGCGGTGTGCCCTCGTCTGATTTTGACGTTATGTTGTTTCATCAGAGATGATGCTGCACCAAGAAATTCTTTGCAAGGATCAACCTGTAATAGCTGTGGCCATCGCAAGGGTCCTCGTTGATAAATTCGTTCAAACGCAGATGCAACTTCAGTTGTTGTTTTAGTTGATAGTGGTTCTGCTTCTTTATATCTACCTGCAACGTCAACGACAGTTAACTCGTATTTGTATGTGCGTGATTGACGTCTACGTGTTTTAATAGTATCATGAGGTAAAAACAAAATATCTGCTTGAGGAACTTCATTGGGATTGATGACATCATAATGTGCGTACTGAATTTTGTAGGTGGTGGTAGATAGATTTGCCATATTGCCTGTCGTCCTAACCAATTTGCAGCAACAGAACGTGAAACATTGCTGCATCAGCAAGTTTACGAATCTCTGCTCTACCCCTCCAATATCCTCTTGGGCTATAATAAACCGATAACATTATTATGATAATAATTAGTTGATTAATTACCG
This sequence comes from Megalonaias nervosa, assembly GCA_016617855.1. Taxonomy (NCBI): domain Eukaryota; kingdom Metazoa; phylum Mollusca; class Bivalvia; order Unionida; family Unionidae; genus Megalonaias; species Megalonaias nervosa. The sequence continues at coordinate 10,872 of JAECUM010006648.1, read as the reverse complement.
GCCCCTAATGCTAGTTTACCTTTCATCGCGGATTTTACTAGGAAACTAGCATGTTTTTCCCTGAGAGATTTATTTTTTTATGGAATTTAACGCATGAATCAACTTCACATCTGCAATATGTCGTTGCTGTAAATCTTTATTTTTATACGCAACATCATGAACATGACACGATTGATCAAATGCATTTATTGGATACTCTCTAGGTCTTGACTGGTCTCGTTCGTCAAGTCGAATATCAAGTTGAGTTCCAGGACCACACTAGTTGTTTCCAGGTAAATGTTTCTCACTAGGGTATTTAGCCCATGTTGCTCCTGGTAATTTTCCCAATGAAGCATCAATATCACCATATATCTTCGTACGAGACGACATAAATCTGTATTTGCTTGTACCACAATTTACACACTTGCCTATAAGCGCACGCTTTTTATTTTTTGTTATTATTATTGTTAATCCACTGGTGGGGTGGGTGCTCTGCATGGAACACAATATAAATCCATATTATTTATTGTATTTGTACAACATGGATATCATTGACTTCTCAGCGACTCGAGAATAACAGCCCAGTCAAACATCATTCAGCGCTACCAAATTCTATCAGAGTAATTATCATTGGCCCATCTGGGTCTGGTAAGAAGCAATTGTTGCTTAATCTGATAATGAGATGGCTCAAGTGGGATAAGTTATATTTAGTAGCACCATCTGTAGATGATCAAAGATGTTATGAAGCACTTAAAGATTTTAATGAAAATGCAAAGTTGCTAAATGAAGACGGTAATGATATTGTTGATTTTATCACCGATATTGATAAAGCCCCATCTCTAGATGACCTTGATGGATTTATTAATAATCTCGTAGTATATGATGATGTGATGCTGGACAAACAATCAAATCCAGCTCGGATATGTTCTCGAAGCAGACACAAATATACTAACGTGATTTATGTTACTCAGCGATATACACAAATACCTAAAGTGATCAGAGATAACTGCAATATTTTAGTTGTGTTTAAAGGAGTCGATACACATACTCTGCGAAACATTCATCAGACTTGGTGTTCAGAGGATATGGACATGATTAAGTTGAAAAATTTCTTTTCAAAAGCACAAGCTACCCCACACGGATTTATCACGATAAATAACATGATTCTAGGTCGAGGTATCGTATATGTCTTGATTAAATTTTTGGTTAATTACAGCAGCAGAGGAGGTGACGTTTAACAGTGAGTGGGCGGCGAGCAAACGAACACGCATAAAATTTAAAAATACAATCGTCAAAAATAAAGTAACAAAATGATCTAACCCAATCGGTCGGTTAGAGGCTTTGGTTTAACATTATTGACCTTGTGTCTTCAGCCTTCGTAGGAACCTTTATTTTTGCGAACTTACCCTTCTAGGCAAGTGGTCTGTTCACCTCCTCTGCTGCTTAACCAGTACTCAAATGCGCATAGTTCATCCAATTATTAGCGTCAGTTTTTAAAATGGTTATCAAAAATACAGTTGTGTTTTATTATTTTTAATATAGTTTTAGAAAATGGAATTAATTTTTTGAAAAAATTACGCTAATAATTGTATGAAACGTGTGCATTTGAGTACTGTTTTTTTTGGGGGGGGGGCGGGGGGACGTGTCTTGTTTTAATTTGGATGCGTTTTGACTTGAGAACCTTTTGACTTGGGTAAGTTTCGGCTTGGGTACGTTTCGACTGTAAACCAGCACACATATTGGAGTAAAACCATATAGGTTTTATTACAAGTTTGGATTGGGACGAAACGTTTTGCAGCAGTGGTCAGCTGAATGTACACAAAAATATGAATCCTTGAAAGGAACCATTTAAACGTGAAGTATGTGATGATAGGTTTAGGCAGTGGCGTCACTAGGGGGTGCGGAGAGTGCCAACCGCACCGGGTGACACCATCAGAAGGGGTGACACAAAAATGTGTATAAAAGTTTTGGAATTTTGTGCAGGAAGGAGGTCTATGGGGGTGACACCATGAGTTACCGCACTGGGTGACACCAACCCTAGTGACGCCACTGGGTTTAGGCCTAGTCTAGAGTGGAAATGTTAGTAGTACATGATAGAACATACTGCAGAAAAACCAGTATAGTGTCAACTATCGGATCAAAGATTTTGGAACAATATAATTCTGAACGAGCACATGGGGACACATACTGGACAAAAACCATGTCAGTGTGAAATGTGTAGTAAAACGTTTAGACAGGGTGGACATTTACGGAGGCACATGAGGATACATAATGGAGAAAAAACATTTAAATGTGAAGTATGTTATAAAAGGTTTCGTGAAGGTGGAAATCTGAAGAAGCACATCAGGACACATACTGGAGAGAAACCATTTAAGTCTGAAGTATGTGGGAAAAGGTTTAGCGTAATTGGATCACTCAAGATACATAGAAACATCGAAACAAACCGAAACACCGGAACGCATTGAAAACAACGAAACGCAATATCGTATATGCGGATCAGGATCAAAACGGTCCGGTACCTAAAGAGCCCCTGGTCAAAATGGACTAGCGTTGAGAAGGCCCATTCCAAAAAGGCCCGACCCCAAAAGGCCTATGTATGTATCAATTACTAATAATTACTATTATGGATACTAAAAGTAACTAATGCATAAATATAACATACATATGTTATATTGTGAATTATCTACAAATACTGTGCAGTAAAGTAACATTGTGCAGTATATCACAATCGTACGTGAGTGATTATGAAATTAATTGCGACATGCTTCTACGTGTTCTATGTAAAATGAACAAAGAAGCAAATAACGCAAGATACTGAATGTGAGAAAGTTCAAATTACGGCCAATACTAATTGTGAAAGAAAACGTTCGAAGCAAAGCGAATCAATAATATCTTTGTTATAACAGATGATGACTGAACACGAGTTAGTGTAACCCACGTGTGACGTGTATATGACAACTTTGTCATGGTAATGCCTTAATTACGTAACGACAATTCCATTAATGATGGATAAATATTTTTATTAGCGAAGACAATTGACTCTTTTCTGTTTCACATAAATTCAGTATCGTTAATACATGTGTATGCGTAGTTTAATTTTGTTGATATGATGTAAGCTTGAAATAGATGTTTGCTCTATTGTGTTTTCTTGTAGGCATTTTGTGCTTGCAATGAAGGTGAAGTCAAAATGGGAAGAGAATTAAGGGGTTATTTAAAAACAAAATTGTTACGGAGGGATAGACAGACAAGAGTAAAGGTAAAATATCTAATCAGCATTAGCAACAAAAGGAAAAATAACGCTAGCGCAATTTCAGATTTATAAATCTATTAATAATAACAACAATTAGTGATAATGCATTAATATTAAATTTTAATATCAAATTCTATACATATAGCTTAGATGACCCCTCATGATTTTGTGTCCCACCACTTGCATTCAGTCAATGTTTTGGAACTACATATTTTATGTTTAAATTGGCTTATGTTTACCTTAATTTAGTTTTGAAATTATATGTGTTCTTATGTCTTCCATACTTTAGTTCTTAAATAACACGTGTCCAGTATAGGTTGATAATGAAAGTAATATGTTACTAAAAGATTTATTTTTAGAGTTTATTCTGATTTTTTAGAGGTAATGTTTTATTGATGGAATTTAAGTTCTTTTACAGATTTGAGTTTGGAAAATTCAATACTAAAAGTAGCACTTGACTCTTTTGTGCAGAACTAAAAACATGTTTCTGACACATGTAGATCCAGAGAATGCCATGGCTCATATGGTGTTCGTTACACATAAACTGCCATGGTGATATGTCTGTACTGATAAATAGAGGTTTGATCATGAGCTTTTAGAAACTGAAAAATTTTGAAATTTTGATATCTTAGTGTTTGCATAGCTATACTATTGTTAAGTTTTTTGAGGAAGATTCTCTCCATGGGTATAATATAAACCAACCCAATTGATCTGAAGAAAGCCTTTTGTGCCTCAAAACAATCGTCTTGCATGCACTTTACATGCACAACTATTAAGAGCTGGACATGAACAGACTGTCTGTCCACACAAAAGAGGATCACTTAACATGAGGATCATTACTGAAACAAAAACTCCATAACATTTCTCTCCTTTGGAAAGAGGTGGTTGCAAAAATAATAATAAAATCATTTGAAGAAAAAATAAAAACACACGTTTTTTTTTTTTTTGTTTTTTTTTTTAAAGAATAGAGATACAGAGACAACAAAAAGCCAAATGAAACAATTTAATTGATGTGGAATTAAAGGTCGATACTATCTGGTGGTTTTATGTTGTGTCCATGCCGCATCTTGACTTCTGACATGCCCATTTATGTAGTTCGCTGTGAACTTCTATCAAGGGCTCCTTGCCCTTCACCAACCTGCTCGACTGTGGTACTTGGCATAAGATCTTCCTGAAATGGTTGTTTGGTGTATCATGTTCTTTGTTTAACTGCGTTGCTGACTTTACATCCATATCCTGACAAGCAGTGCCAACGCTTACCTCTATTGCTAAGGTTATTCAGTCACACTCTCTTCCTAGGATATGATTTGTGCATATAATGTACTAACCACTTCAAAAACTGGGGAATACTGACCCAGTAAGATGAACCAATTAATTTTGGTAATTTTTTAAAAATAATATTTTATACCCTTGGCAAAAATGTGCTAGGGTTGGCATTGAAAAACAGGGATGGTTGGCTGACCGGAAACATATTTTTTGTGTGCGCCTTACAGCGCTTGGCCAGTCTTTTTGGCAATAACATATGATCCAGTCTATGTATTCTGCACTTTAGGTGATCTTCCTTTCTTCCTTATTCAATCGCTAGAACCTGATCCCCATCCATGTATTCTTTCAGGCATACATTGATATCATAGATTCAGCATTACACATGTTTATCCTCTGGGAGTGCTGCTGTATTAACCTCATGAGATTTTTCTCATCTTTTTTACCAGCTGCTCAGACCAAGTCAGTGTATCTTCTCTTGGTGCATGCCCAAATATTAAGACCTCCGGCCACAAGACCTCTCTGACAAGCATAATTTGATTCAATGTAAAGTATGAATTTGGGTGTGGTGTGCTTCTATATGTTGATAAAAAGAAAGGGTATTTTCTCATCCCATTTGTCTTTTTCTTTTTGTAGAGATGCCCAGATGTGGCAAAGGAAATGGTCCCATCCATTTAGTGAAGTGGTCAGCAATAAGTATAAAATATTTATTACCCTTGATGCTCTTTGGAAATGGTCTTAACACATCCAAGTGAATCTAATCCATGTGAACTCCATACGGGTATGTCTGAAGAGGCATGATTGATTTTCTTGGCTCCTGCACATAGATCACAGATTCTGAGAAAATGCTCAGCGTCTTGAGCCAAGCAATGCAAAGTTCTGCTTCACACTATCTTTTATATAGGTAATCCCTTGGTTACCAACATATGGCGCTGCATGGCACATCTCCAGGATTTCTCTTTTGGACTGACAGCTGAAAATACTTGTTTCAAGCAAGATCCTCTCATTTATAATATAGAATATTATCCACCAAACGAAACTGTTCAAACACCAACCAGTAATTTCTGATTTCATGACTTTCCGACAGAACCTCATCAGTTGCTGGCTTTGTTTTAGCATGGACCCATTAGCAACAATTTCCAATGTGCCTGTATGATGCCTTGGCTGAGACAGCATCTTTTTTCTTTTCCTGCACAACCAGTTGCACTGCATGCCTTTCCTTTTGCCAGGAACACTTATTCTTGTAATAGTATTTGGCACATCATACACAGGCCACTGTCTGGTAGTGGTCGTGATTTGGAATTTCATTGCAATCCCCTCATATGTCTTCATCTCATCATCTTCCTCTACACTCAGAAGCTTACATGTTCTGTCTCTTGGTTTAATACCAACTCTCTCTGCAATATTCACTGAAATGACAATTGCATCGGCACCGGTGTCTGCAATAGCCTTAACTGTATGACCATTTACTTTCACAGGTACCAGAACGCATATTGTAACATCATTTTCCCCTTTTAACTGAATTACGTTATTCTGCTTGTGAGTGACAGAAACATACTCCAGCTGTTGGTCAGCCTGTTTCTATTTCTGTGAGCCTGTTAAACTACCATTACTAAATGGATCTTCCTCCTTTACACTCCTGCTACTGTTATAACCATAAGTTCTCTCTTTCCAATACCGGGTGTCACGATCAAACTACAATATTATTATTAACACTGTAGAAGATGTGCATTAACAAATATCGAACCCCCAGTCAACATAGCTAACACCTAAGTACACGTAACTTAAGAGTCAATAGATAAAAATTGTATAAAAATATAAAGAATCAAATTAATATATATTTTCAACATCAATACTTCACTTTCTGCTCATACAAGGGACGTTATAATCGACCTGGTTAATCCAATTCTCATTTCACAAGTTAATTCATCATTTGGAATGTTGTGATCTACATATGACAGAGCCATAATTCTTCGTATTGTCCCTTCTACTCATCTACTTCAATCTTACTTCTTTCTCCCTCCTTCCTGATTCATTCATTCCTTCTTTCTACTTCCTATTTTCCTTCCTCCTTCCTTCCATCCTTCCTTCTATTTCTTCATACTTCCACCTTCCCTTCTATTTCTTCCTACTTCCTCCTTTCTTTCATCTTTCCTTCCGCTCTTGACCTCTACTTCTACCTTCTTCTACTATTGTGCCACCTCGTGTTTGAACCCTGCAAGCTATGAAGAAATACGACAAGGGACATAATTTCTTACATCCCTACCCTATGTTTCAGGAATCCACCATTCTCACAGGTCTTCCATCGGATTAATGGACGATGGAAGGCCTGCTATTTGATTTTCAACGATGTTTCCTGTGCCACTCAATGTATCAGCAGATTTATTAAGTATATTTTTGTCGTCATTATCGCGGTGATTGGTTGTATTAACATTCACAAAATGCTTATTAGCACAGTCTTGGACAATTGTTTGATTAGTCACATTTGTGATTTATAACGTGAAATGTACAGTGTTCATATCATCATCGTATGATATTACAGTATATAGCGTTCGTTTCCAAGTTTAAATGGAAACGTCAGTATCAATATTAGAGCGAAACAATGTTTTTATTTTGTAGTCATGACCACTGAAGCTGATTAATAGCTGTCATTTATTTGCATTACCAGTTATTTTCAAAGAATATTCATTTAATTTTGGTGATGTTTCATCTAATCGTTGTAAGTATTTGTCAACTTTTTGAAACGTACTATCATGAAACAATTTATAAAAGCAGCATTGACTTTAGTATCAATATATTCTATGTTCCTGCATCACTTCTACCTCACATAATTTGCTGTTCTAATCTCACAGCCTTATGATTATTCATATCTAAATTTTATAACATTTCCGATGATCAGAGTTGTTGCCATGGTGTCCTGATTTTGTCAAAATAATTTTTTAATTGTAATAACTTCATTTCTTGCTGCATATTTCGTAATATACATTATCACTAGTACCAATCAATGTATAAAAATTTGTATAACAAATATAACACTGGTACAATTTTTTAGGAGTCGTCTAGCTTAGAGATAAAATGTGCTATTATTATGGATTTTCATGTGCTAAATTCAAATATGACAATTAAAACAACTGATAGGCTACTGTTTACAAGATATTTAAGTTTATAGATTTAACGTCTATGTATATGATGTAGATTGTAGAGTTTTAATCTTAAACTGTAAACCAAGGTCTTTTCATGTGCTTATATTGCTTTGCATGATAATATTTCACCTGTCCTGTTAATGTAACACTTTAAAAAGTAGCAAAATGGTTATATAAATAAAATTGATGATGAAGCAAAAGGCAAAAACCTATTATGTATATATAAGTACATAGTTTAGTACTTATTCAGTGTCTACTCGGCGCTTCTTGGCTTGTCTCTTGTATTCATTAAACGGAGCATCTCTTGTTACTGTCCAGCAATAGTCTGCAAGCATTGATGGACTCCATTTGCCCTGATAGCGTTTCTCCATTGTTCCAATGTCCTTGTGAAATTGCTCGCTGTGCTCCTTGCTCACTGCTCAGCAGTTTAGTGGACAATATATCTAGATGAGAGTGCAAAAAAATCTTTAGTGACATGTTGCAACCAAAGATTATGTATGCCTTGATGAGATTTTCCACCAACTCCCTGTAGTTGTTTGTCTTGTTTCCGAGAAAGTGTGTTGCCACTTACTGGAAAGCTTTCCATGCCGTCTTTTCATTGCCACGCAGTGCACGGTCAAATGCATCATCTCGAAGAAGTGCATGAATCTGAGGACCAACCAAGACACCTTCCTTTTTCTTAGTTTCACTTAACCTTGGAAATTTTCCACGGAGGTACTTCAAAGCTGCTTGTGTTTTGTTCACAGCCTTGACAAAGTTCTTTATCAGACCCAACTTGATGTGCAAAGGTGGTAACAAATTCTTCCTTGACTTAACAAGCGGTGGATACTGAACACTTTTCTACAAGGCTCCAATGATTGTCGGTGTGGCCAGTCTCTTTTGATGTAGTGGGAATCTCTCACACGACTAACCCATTCGCAAAGACAACAAAACTACTGTGTGTATACAGTCTGCAGACCAAGCAAGAGAGCAAGAACCTTCAAATCGCCACAAAGCTGCCACAGATGTTGGTCATTGTTTATGCACCTCAAAAGTCGTTTCATGTTTTCATAGGTTTCCTTCGTATGGACTGCTGAACAACTGGAATTGATGGCAAAACATTGCCATTATGCAGCAAAACAGATTTAAGACTCGTCTTCGATGAATCAATGAACAGTCTCGACTCATCTGGATCATAAACGATGTTGACAGCTGCCATCACACCATCGGTGTTCTTGCAGGCTACAAGATCACCTTCCGTGAGGAAGAATGGGACAAAATCATTTTGACAGTCACGGAACATGGAGACCCTAACATCACCTGCCAGGAGATTCCACTGCTGTAGTCTGGACCTCGACAGAGTCATACCAAGACTTATATAAAAGACACTAACACCTGCCTCGCTATGCGCTCAGCATTACGATTTAGTGTAAGGGCTGATCGGTATGGTGTCAGGATAATGTGACTGGGTGGGATTGATGCTACATGTCTGCGGCATGATACCCCAGTGCTAAACATCACTATAAACTGCCACACTGCAGACATCGTAGCAATATGACTGAAAATTTGTTAAAGCTAAGTTAAAAATCCAACACCCTCGGCCCCCAATTACTCTCTCTCGATAGTTTAATTTTAAAAATTACTAACGCGCGGGGCCCCCTGTGAGCGCGGGGCCCGATTGGGCCAAATATGTTCAATCGGCCTAACGCCGGCCCTGCTAGCCGGAATGTGAAAGCAGCGTGTTCAATGTTCATGTAGTTAACTATGTTGTGTTTATAGTATTCAACTTTCTTCATTTAAACCATCTTTCTTGTTTAAATCACAAGTCTGTCTTTTATTTATTTAATAAAAATGAATGAAAATAGAAGTTCAAAAACTCAAATAAGCAATTTAATAAGTTGCAAAGGAGATTGTGACTAGTCGTAAAGAGTTAGAAACTACATTTTGTAGCGGACACACTGGACAGGGCTTTGCAGAGTTAATTCATTCCGTCAATAGACAGATTCTTGTAGTCAATGTTAACTTCGTTCGAATTGCGAGTATTTGTATTTTTATGTGATGTAAATTAAATATATGTATAGAATGAACGCTGTGTCTTTGATATACCACTCGTTGTAAAAAAAAATTCAGTGAAAAGAAACTCGGAACGCCTCATTTCTTTTAAATGAAAAATTTCGGCAGCTCGTTGGAATATCAATTATACAGAGAACGTTATATATATATATATATATATATATATATATATATATATATATATATATATATATATATAAGTTATATATATATATATATATATATATATATACATATACATATGTTACATATATATATATATTGTTACGAGTCTATGCCCCTTGAAATAAGTAGCTGAAAAGAGTGAAGACAACATGCTTTGTAAAATTTAGCAAATAACTTATTTCTCTAGAATACAAAGTGAAACATTAAGAAAAAGGAACATACGGTTTTACGACTTAAATCGAAAAATAATCCAAGAATTAAAAATAGAAGTGCTACTAATAAAAATTCCTGAATGAAACTGTGTTCGAGTCCCGATGAAATCCGAAATTGAAGGCGATGACGTCTGTTGTAATAACGCTGTGTCAACAGTCTTTTTTTGAATCACAGAAAATATTATTCCAGTTCTGAATTCAATATCAATTCCAATAAATATCTGATCCAAGAATTTTGTACGAGCACTTTTGTATTTCCTAGGAAAAGAATCACTTGAATTCAACAATTTGAATAAAATAAAATTTCAACCCAAACTGGCCACAACATAATACAACTTAACATGTCAAGTGTTTTAGCCCAACTAACTAACTTCTATCAAAAACAAAAGTTATACGACTACCTAAGGCATAAAACAGATTCCTGGATGAGGGTCAAAAGTCCATTCTTCTGGAAAAAATAGAAGTTTGTACCAATTGATATATGCTACTTGTCACGTAGTCCAGGTATGACGTTGACTGAAAGATTCTTACTCTGACAAAGGAAAAAAATAAAAAATAAAAAAGGTTGTTTACCAAAACTGTCACTGATTTTGGAACAAGGTCAAGAACTAGATATTATTATTATGAGCTGTTTATAAAATAGAAAAATCAGTTTTGGACAATGTGAAATCCAGTAAACAATGTTACATTACAACAGCATGTAATGGAATTAAAAAGAAATTAAAACTAACAAACATTTAAATTATATATATATATATATATATATATATATATATATATATATATATATATATATATATATATATAT